>PVHY01008640.1:27756-60598 GCA_004024945.1 Uropsilus gracilis
GGGGGAGGGCAGAGGGTGGGGCGGATGGCGTCCTGCGCGCAGCTTAGGGAATCTTCCTGTGGTGGCGACGATCAGCTGGGTTCATCTATCCACAGCTTGGCCCTCTCCTGGTGGGCGTGGTGGTGGGCGGGCCGCACCTCAGGACGCGCTCTCCCTGGGCACATCCGCGACGTGCGGCCCGTCGGCTGGTGCCACGGTGGCGGACGCCCTTCTCAGGCGCTCAGCTTCTCACGCTTTCATTTCAGAGCTGACCCAGCTCGAGGACCCCAGGGAGCAGTGGAGGCGAGAGCAGGAGCGGATGCTGAAGGAATATTTAGTTGTAGCCCAGGAGGCACTCAATGCCAAGAAGGAGATCTACCAGGTCAAGCAGCAGCGCTTCGAGCTGGCGCAGAAGGAATACCAGCAGCTGCACAAACTCTGCGAGGACGACAGCCGCTCCTACGCCAGCTGTGAGTTGTCTCCTCCCGGGCTAGGCCGCGTGGGGCGAGCAGCCTTCTCTGCGAGGCTGTCCGCGAACACCGTGCTCTATTCGTGCACGAGGCACTGTGCGGTGGTTCGCAGCCCCCCTGGAATCACAGGGTCGTGCGGTCGCCGCTTCTCTAGCAAGTGTTCCTCAAGCTCCGGCCTCGGGCCCAGGCCCTGCAACGTGCGGGAGCCTGAGCGGAAAGGCCCCACTCTCACTTTGGGGGGTAGAAAACAAATGAGCACACGCAGGTGGAACTCGAGGCCGTGGCATGGGACAGCCCCGGGCCCGCGTTCATCAGTGTGGGAGAGGTTTCACCTGGAGACTTACGTGGGCACTGCCTGTGCGCGGGAAGCCTGGGGAGGGCTACGCCATGGTTTTGTGGAACCTGGACGCCTGCGCGTGCACTACATTTAGGTTTCAGCACCGAGAGGCCACCTGTGTATAGACTGTGCTAGAGCCATCACTGAAAGTCCAGAGTTGTCCTTCCCACACCAGAGTCATCCTTTCCCCTTCCTCGTGCTAAACACCTACTAGCCCCATAGCACCAAAAAATCGTTTTATTCAGTGTGTCTGGTTGTTTCCTCTGCTGCCTATGAGTGAAACCACAGAGTGTCTTTCTCATTTCGCTAAGCAGAAGACCTAAGTCCATCCATGCTGTTGCAGATGGCCGGGTTGCGCCTTTTTATAGCTGTATAGTATTCCAGTGTAGCTCTAGACCAGTCGTCCGTTGGTGGCCACTTGTATGGGCTTTTTTTTTGTTTGTTTTTAAACTACAGCGGCTGTTGAACGTGAGTAAGCCATACAGACTGTGGAGAAGAGAGGCGAGGCTTCCTCTCTGTAATGGGAATTTAAGGTATTTCTGTTAACTTGAGAGCATGTCTGGACTCGGGTGTAGTGGTATGTTGTTTCCAGGTTATCTTATCTCTTGTCCTTTGGATATTTATTGGTTTTACTGGCTTTTGTGTTGTTGCAAACGTTCATCAAAAATGATGGGTCAGCTTCTTGTGAATTTGCAGGTTTTTTTTTTTTTTTTTTAATTTCCATGGTTTTGTTTTCTCATAATGTCTTTCCCTAATTTTGCTATCAGGATAATACTGGCCTCAGAGAATGACTCAGGGAGAGTTTGCGTGGGGTTGGTATTCATGCTTTCTTAGCCATTTGATAGAATTCACCAGAAAGGGTATCTGGACCTGGAGCTCATTGTAGGAATGTTTGTAACTGAAAAGTCAAATACCCTGAATAGGACTATTTAGATTTTCTGTTTTTCCTTGATATTTGTCTTTTTCAAAGAAGTATCTGTTTTTTCTAGCCTAAAAGTCATCAAGTTTTTCTACAAAAGGTCAAATAGTAAATATTTTAGGCTTCACCGGCTTTTATCTCAGTCACAAATACTCAAACCTGTTGTCTATAATGTAAGAACAACCAGAGACGGAGTGTAAAAGAGTACATTAGTGCTCTTATTCTGATCAAAAGGTAGAAACAGGTAACAAGCTGGGCTTGACCCGCAGGCGTCTTGCCGACCGCTGATCCAAGCTGTCAGGTGTACCAGGTTGAGCGTAGGAGACCCTAATTCTCTTAACGCCTGGAGGCCCTGAGGCGGTATCCTCGCGCTCATCCCGAATGTGAGAAATATCTCTACTTATTTCTTTATCGGCGTAGCTACACTTTCACCGACTATACACTCTTACCATTATCTTTGCAACGAACTGACCTTTTATCCCTCCTTTCTTTCCTATTTTATGGCTTTCCTCTCTTTATTTTTCCCCTTGGTTCTGCTAAGTTTGACTTGAATCTGTTCTTCCTTCTCTAGCTTCCTTAAGTAGAAACTTAGACCATGGATTTAGACCTTTTTTTATTTTCTTACGTAGATGCTAGATGTATAAATTCTCCTCTCGGTACAGTTTTCACTGCATCTCACAAATTTTGGCTTTTTCATTTCCATCGAGTTCAAATTATTTTCTCGTCTCCTTTGTGACTTCGATTTTGACCCTGGGGTGAGTGGCTGGGACTGTTTCAAGATGGGGCTTTATTGCTCTTTAAGTTGATCGCGTCGTGATCAGAAAGTGCACTTGTGACTTCAGTCACTTGTGGGCCACCGGGATGATTTTCAAGGCCTGGCACATGGGCGCACTTGGTGACCGCCTGAGACTGGCATCTCATGGACTTGGTGCCCCGGATCACAGCTAGCTGAAGAGGGACGTAGAGCGGGAAACCTTGGCAAGGAAGTTTCTTGCCAGTGACTTAAAAGAACGGTTGTGTCAGGAGTCTGTGGACTGGCTCCGACCGCCTCAAAGTACAGGAGGACCTGACAGCAGCCTGTGGGCTCCCATGCCCGCTGCGGGCAGCGGGGCAGGATGCCCAGGGCACAGGAGCTGTAGGCGAGGCCGCCCCGAGCGTCATTTTCCACAGGCCCCTCACCCCCAGTGTTGGGGCACGCGGGGCACGCTTGCATTCCTTGCTGTGCTCCTGGGAGTGTAGGCATGCCCAGTAATCAGGGGCCATCTTTGAAGTGCATGGAGAAACCTCCAGGAGAGGAGGAAGGTGACTGGCGTGGGCTTGCGAGTCCAGTGTGCTCTTCAGATTCCATTTCCCAACCCACCGGAGTCTCGGAGTCAACGCAGCCTCGGCATCTGTTGGTGCAGGTAGCCCGGGGGCCGAGTTGGGCCTGCCCGTTCGCAGGAAGGGCTGGAGATGCCAGGAGATCCTGCTGGGGCCTATCAGCTCCTCAGGGAAAAGGCTCTGGCTGGAATCTGGGAACGGGTCCAGGGCGTCTATCGGATTGCTGCTGACCCTGGGGTTTGACCAAGCTCATTCAACTCGCTGCTCACCCTGAGCTACCAATTACGGCGAGGAAAAGCTCAGTCAGATGTGACTGGACTGAATTATTTCCGGCCACGGGATGCAGCTCAGGACCGAGAGCCTGTTGGCTCAGATGGTGATCTAGCAGGTGCCTCCCGCGGAGGGGCCGGGCCCCCGCTCTCAGGCCCGGAGTGCTCCGTGCTCGTCATCTAGCAGGAGAGGGCTCCTTGTTCTGCTGCTGGGAACGGAGTAGCGGTGGGTTCATTTCCCGTTGCTTCCCTCACTGGCGGGGATTCAAAGCGAAAGGAAACAAGGTGGAGCGAGCTAGCGTCTCCACATGCATCGTCGCGATTGCACCATGACGGAGTAGGCGCCTGCTGCGGCGCCCCGGTCCCAGGGAACGCGGATTCTGCTCCGGCTGCATGGCCGCTTCCCGGCTGCGGCCCACTCGGTGGTCGCGCTTGCGTCAGAACCCAGAGCCGTTAGCGTCTGTAGGCTTGAGGGCTCCGTCCTGTGTCCTGGCCACGGGAGAGAGGGCTCCCAAGACACGGTCGTGTTTTGGGGAGATCAGGCCCTCCCGTACCCAAGTCATCGGAGGACGGGTTATAAAGTGACACGTCATCCGGCCATTTGGCCACACTGAGGGGGCAAGTGAGAGGAGGGCACTTTCTCCTTTGGGACCTCTCGTGGCCAGCCAGGACGCCTCAGCTCTGTGGAGTGCTCGCCAGGCTGCCGGGCGCCCGCTATGCGGATCTGCTAGATGTCAGGGCACCGGTTCCCCCCAGTGGCCGGCTGGAGGGGCGAACGAGGCAACAGCAGTGAGGGGAGTCATGAACCAGAACCTCCATTTCTAACGGTGGAGCCGAAGGGGTGGAGGCGGGGCTGGCACCTGCCTCTCCCCCATGCCCTTCACACTTTTCCCCCTGAGTTATGGAAATCACCAGAAGAAAACTCCACTCGCCGGAGAGGGCGCGTCTGTGTCAATATTGGGCCATCTGGCAGCTAGGAACGTTGCAGCCTGGACCTTCTTTGACCCCCGACTGCAGCAGACGCAGATGCTTGTCTGGGTTGAAGCGCACGTCCCCGCCAGAGCGAGAGCGCCCGCTCCGCTTTCTGTTCGCGTGGACCTCGAGCGAGCTGCCCGATGCCCAGGCCTGTCTTGCACTTTCTAGAACACGGGGCTGCGCCGTGTAGGGGATCTGTTCTCTCTGAGGCTCCGTTTTCTAGTGGCCCCCCATGTTCTTTGTCGCAGTATATTCTCCGCGTTCAGGCCTTGCCACGCCAGGGACGTGCATCGTCCCGGAAACATTCTTTCTGGTCTTTTGCTTTTACCCTTTCTGAGAAATGCAGGCCTCCAGATGTGTTCAGATGAAGTGGATGGCCATCTTTTTTTTTTTTTTTTTTTTTTTTTGAGGCTGGGTCTAACTATGTTGCTCAGGGAACCTCAGACTCACGTTCCCTGGGGTACCACGAACTCAAGCTGTCCCCAGCCTCAGCCCCCCAGGTAGCTGGGATTACAGGCGCATGCCACCACGCCCAGCTATTTTTTTGAGACTAGGTCTTGCCATGTTGCCCTGGACAGGTCTCGAACCTGTGAATTCAAGCGATTCCTAGTCTCGGCCTTCTTAGGCTGGGATTAAAGGCACACACCACCGCACCTGGCCCAGAATTCCTACACGGGATGCATTTTAGTCAGAACCACAGGTCAGCAATTATGTAAGGCCAGGAGCTGAGATCCTGCTCACCTGGGCGTTCGTCAATAAAGTTCTATTGGCGCACGGCCACATCCACTCGCTTTTTGTCTTCAGCAGCCATGGTGTCAGAGTTCAGACAGAGAACTCAGTCTGACCTGCTGAAACCAAAAATATTTATGACCTGGCCCTTTGCAGAAGAAGCCCCCCGCCCCCGGTCTTCACTAGTGGTTTTTGACCCTGGAATCTTTCTCACGGGATTTGAAATACTCCAGCTGCCTGGGCCCGGCCCTGAGGGGTTTAGATTTTATTGGCCTTGGGTAGGGCCAGGGTTGTTTTCAGCTGCCCAGGTGATTCCCAGAGTTGGGATCCACTTGCCCAGCTCGTCCTTACCCGTGTCTTCCCGCAGCCGGAGGAGAACGCGGTCGTCCTGGCTCTGAGGAGCCGGTGGAGTCTCTCTGGGTGGCTGGGAAAGAGGAGGCCTTATCTCCCATGAGAAAGTGCTGACCCACCCTGAATTCTTGGGGTAGGTGGTGGAAGCCTTGACCTTATCAGTCGCTAGTCCCGCCAGCATTCTTCTGCTCTTCCAAGCCCATCCCACAGCCCGCCTCCCTCCTCCTGTCAACCGCCTCCCGGTCTCTTCTCTGCGGAAGGGCTCCTCATCGCCTATCTAGGTCAGGATAAGGGCCGCGGTCCAGCCGCTCCGCCTTTTGTTTTCCTTCCTGCAAACATGTTGGAGCAGGCAGGAGCCAAAAGGATCACGTAGCTTTCTTCGCAGGCCGGGACTCCAGCTCAAAGACTGCAGCGGGGCACACGCACCTACTGAGAGAACCCTCTGTCTCGGCCTGTATTTGGTGGCATCTTGCGTCACTCTTGAGCGGGCCCTTTTCATTTGGGGGGGGTCCTTTGCTTACGCTTTCAAAGAAAGTGCCTTGCCCGCCTTCGTGGCCTCGGTTGTTTACCTGTGTGCCTTTGCTGCTGTTCTGGTAATTAGCACCTGTCAGCAGGGAAGCTGGCAGAGCGCCTGTCCTCTCTGCCAGGCCCCCTTGGCTCCCCCGAGCCACTCCTGACGGTACCGGTGCCCCAAGGATGTCTTTGGAGAAGGACGAGTGGTCTGTCATAGCGTGGCCTGAGGTTGGGGCCTCAGCGCAGTGTGAGAGGGACAGAAAGACACACGGACGTGTCTGTTTCTCCCTTTCAGGAACCCGCAGGGCGATAGGCATGCAGGGGGCGCTTGCCCGTGGGGCGTGGGGAACTGGAGGGCGGTCCTGCCTACACTGGAAAACTAGCCTGGTTAAAGGACCGTGGGCCACTGGCCCACGGGAGCCACGTCCCAGCGCCAAGGCCTCGCCGGCGGATGGCCCAGCGCAGAACCAGTCAGCGCAGCGTCGGCCTTTGCTCCGGAAGGCGACGAGCACAGCCATGGCCGCGCGCACGGAGTTTACGAGGACAGATACGGTGCCCGGGCGAGGTGCCCTCTCCTCGTCGGGCCTCGTAATTGGCGTTGCAGCCCAGCTCCGCGGCGACCCTCGCATTAGATCGCCCATGAGAGTGCGTGCGAGCGCCGCCTCCGGCCCCTTGGTAGCCATGCCCTCTCGGCGCTGCTCGCCCGAAGGCCTCGGGGGGAGCTTCTGGGCGCTGCCATAGGCCGGGGCTCAGCGGCCCAGCCCAACAGAGGAAGGGCAGCCTTTCGCTAAGTGCTGTGGAGCGCTCGCTGTTCAGAACCTGGTCCCCAACCCTGAGCGGCCCCGAGCGCTCCAGGGATGGTGCGGATGGCACAGGTGGTGTGGATGGTACAGATGGCACAGATGGCGTGGATGGCACGGATGGCACAGATGGCACGGATGGCACGGATGGTGCAGATGGTGCCGACAGATAGTCCCTGGAGTCCGTCGCGCTCCAGAGCGTCTGAGCCAGAAGGTCCTCACTCCCTGAGGCTCTCGCGTCGCCTTCTCCTGCCTTCCTCCAATTCTGGAATTTTGTCACTTTGGAGACCGTGGCGGTCACGCCGGTGGAGCCGCCATGAGCCGCGTGAGTGAGGTCTGTTTTGTCAGAATGCTTGGAGCTGACTCCCCGGCGCTCGGAGGCGGGGCTGCTTTCTGCCCCGTGGAAGGGCTCGCAGGGTCGGGGGAGGGGTGTCTGCGGCATCATCTTCCTCAACTGCAGCCGACAGCGGGGCTCACGGGCAAGTGAGGGTGGGCGAGCCTTCCGCTCCCTTGCTCACTGCCTCGGCCCCAGCAGGAGGCCCGAGGGCCGAGGTCTGGGGGACTTTCACGTCCAGGAGTTGAGCGGGGAGCTTTTATAGAGTGACTGTGCAGACTAAGGGCATCATTTGAGGTGTCGCTTTCATTGCTGACCTGTGAAAGCAAAGGCAGGATGGACGTGGTAGGGTTTGGAAGTACGTAGTCTCCTAGGGAAGAATTCTATTTTTGAGGCATTTTGCTCCATGTCTTCAAGAGGTTATACGTCTGAATATTAAAAAACTCGAGATGAAGTTGGCAAAGGCTTGGTTCCTCCAGGTATGTACTTCCGGAATATTCTAGTGGCTTGAAGAGTCGGACTGATGGAGGCTTAAATAGATTCTCCGGAGGGCGGTTTTTTCAAAGCAGAGTGGTCTGAGCTGCTCAACTAGACTCTGGGGGTGGTTTTCGTCGAGGCTGTTCAACAGTCTTGCTGTTTAAGCCCCCGGATGACTTTGCACATCTTCCCAGTGGAAAGCCAGGAATGCCCGCCTGTTAGTCCGGTTGGTGACCCCGAGCCGAGTGACACTCAGCCTTGGGCACCCGGATCTGAGGAGCATGACAAAGGATGCTGGCCCTGCAGTATGAGCCGGGGCTGAGCTGGTGAAGGGAGCCTAGATACCCGGGAGGCAGGATACTCCAGTGTGGGAGTGACTCGCCCCAGCCAAAGAAGGGATAGAAACCAAGTGACTGTCGCCCACAGCCGATGGCTTCTGAAGCCTGGGAGGAAGGAGATGGGAACACGCAGGCAGGGGGCAGAAGGAGCTGCTGGAGGTGACAAGTATGCACTGGTGGCCTAGCTGCCTCAGCACTGGGAGAGGATGTTGGGGCGACGGTGCTGCGTCTGGTAGGAGAGGGCCCCATTCGCTGTGCGAGATGTGCTTGGTGACGTGGTGAGTCTTAGCCGAGCAGCCATCGAAAACAGACTGAGAGGATAAAAGTGGGGCCTTGCTTCTGGTCCTGTGGACAGAGGACGTGGAGAGCAGCCACCCCAAGGCCCCATGAGCCGTGGGCCTGCCTGTGGTACAGACCTTCTAGACTTTTCCTTCTTGTCAGCACTTGCTCACCTGGAGGATACTAATAGGAAGAAAATACAAACAAAATGTGTCATCGAACCACAGAGCGAATGCTTGGGCTCTTTCCGGATATGCGTTTAGAAGGAAGGGGAAGTGACTTCCCACCGCCAGAGTCCCTGCCAGAGCCGGCCGCGCTGCATGGCTGTGCTTTTTACCCCAGTTTGGCAGGTGAAGCGACGTTACAGTTTATTGCCGCGACAGGTTGTGGAGTCAGGCGCTTGAGCTGCATCTAAGGCTCCCATGCGAACACGTGGGGCCCTGGGAGGGAAGTCCTGGAAGAGCTGGGATCGGCTCCTGCCACCACGCTAAGACTTCATGGTTTCACGCAGCGACTCGAGTTCCTGTCTATGTGTGTTTCTTTCTTTTCAAGGATCCATTGTGAAATAAACTCTTTTCCTTCTGTTTAGCCTTCTCTGGATATTCAACAAATACAAAGTACGACCCACATCAAATTAAAGCGGAAATAGCAAGTCGTCGGGATAGGGTGAGTAATGTGAAGCCACTTCTGTATTTTTATGTGACATCGTGCAGCACAGGTCATGACTTCCCAGCAGCCCGTGCGGCCGGCACATGTGTTTCAGTAAAACGTTCAATTTCATGGTTGTTGCTATCATGCTTGGCGCTGCTCTCCACTTTTCTTTCAACAGGAGGGGAGATTTTTCATGGTAAAACCTGACCTCTTCTAAGAGAGTTGCTTGTTACCCCTGTGTGTTTCACAGGGCTAGACTCACCCCTCCTCTGGGAAGATGTGGTGACATCAGGGCCTGACCTCAGAGAGCTGTGCCTGCATTGGCAGGGTGCCCGCCTTGACCCTCAGCAGCTCCAGCGTCGGCTGTACACCATCGGCTGCTGTGTTCTCACAGGGCTTTTTCACACAGGGCGCTTGCCCGGAAGGTCCCCGTGTCCCTTCCCTGGTGACACCTGAATTCTCTAACGCCACTGGTGTCATCCCTGCAGTCCCTGGTCTTGGTGCTCTGCGAAGGGGGCAGTCTGGTTGTGCTCGCAGCAAAGCATGGCCGCCATCTTGGAAACGAACCTCCCTTGTCTTGGGGGTGGCTCATCCCCTAGACCGAGGGTGTCTTTAGTGCTGGGGTCTTCAAATTCCAGCGCCCCTAATCAGAGAAACCCCAGGGGTCTGCCGAAGGGGCCAGCTCCCAGGCGCACTCCCGAGTTGCAGCATAGGTCCCGCGTGGGCCCCAGAGTCTGACTGAACACGCGCTCCAGTGGTTCCCTACGTGGACTCGCTGGGCCGTCCGGAGAGGGAACGAGGAAAGCGCTGTGAGCTTTGGGGCGCGGAACCTGGAAGTCAACACCGTGAAAGCAAATAGTGGCCGACTTGCGTGTGTGAGCGAGGCGGCTCTTCCCTCACGGCTCTTTGTAGTGGCGATTCGTTCCAAGAGAGTCGCTGGTCCCGCGGCTGGCACGCACGTGGCCCTCAGCTGACAACGCTGCAGCTGCAGAAAGCATTTCGCACGGCTGCTTTCGGGAAAACCAAAACCAACGTGATTTGTCTTTAGCTTTCCAGATTAAAACGAGAGCTGACCCAGATGAAGCAAGAGCTGCAGTACAAGGAAAAGGGGGTGGAGACCCTGCAAGAGTGAGTAGCCCCCACCACGGAAGGGAGGGCTTCCCTGGGGCTTCCTGTCTGGGGGCTGCCCGCTGTCCTGACCCCTCACGGGTTCTGCCTTCATGCTCTGCTCCGCGCTCGCCATCGCCCGAGCGAGCGCCACGCCCTCCCCTGGGGAGCCGAGTTCCTCGCAGGGGCTGCTGTTCCTCGCAAGCGCCGCTTGTGTCAGTTGTGATTGCTCCCATTTTTCATTCTGAAGCCTTAACTTAAGATGAACAAAGGGCGAGCGTAGTCCCTGGCCTCAGCCAGCGCCCGTGAGGTGCCAGTAGTCACAGGAGGCCGCTGTGGCTTCGCCGCCCGGGGATGAGCGCCTCCGGACTACGCTTGCGCAGCACCTGCGAGCGGTGTGCTAAGCCAGCAAACCCAGCGAACAAAGGCCACGTCCTAAGCGGTGACCCCGCCGTTCCGCAAGCGTCGCTTTTCTTATGAAAGGTGTCGTGTGTGCAAGCGTCCGTGGGGCCCGCCTCGATTCCGAGCCTGGCTTCACTTGCCTTGCACACTGTGTTCCTGGGGTGGGTCTCCGGCAGCTCGGGCTGCTCTTAGGAACACTGTGGGGGGTGGGAGGGGGTGGGGCCGCCCACGATTCCGGCTCTCCTGCGAGGGCCCGCTTCCTGACCCAAGAGCACCGGCCTCTGCTGTTTTCCTCACCTATGAGGATGTCGATCCCACCGTAGGGGGCCGCCCTCGTGACCTCATCTAAAACCAGTCACACTTGCCCGCATGGTGACGCTTCTGTCACCGAGGGACCTGTCAACCGTGGCTCCTGGGCACCCACACACAGCGATGAAATCACCCAACATGCCTTTCTCAAGACGTGTCCCTGTCGTGAAGGGATGTGTGACTGAATACCATGACATTGGGGCTGCGAGGTCACCTTAGTCGTTTGGGGGGGCTGCGGACATTCAGCCGTAGCAGCAAGCTGGTGCTTGAGCCGGCCGCGGGGCAGCTGCAGGCCGTGCGCTGGCTGTCGGGAGGTGCAGCCTGCTGCTCACTCGCGCGCGGCCTGTGCGCAGTCATGGCGATGCCCCTCAGATGCGCCCGCAGGGCCGCTCTTCGCACTGGTCACACTCGAGTGTGTTTGCCGAACGTAATTACCTCACCGTCAGCTCCGCTGTGCAACACAGGCTGAGATTCCTTTTTTAGTCACTGGGGTGGGGTGGGTGCATGAGTCCTCGTCCCTCGCTTTATTAAGAACAGTGCAAGCCCAGAGACTCCCAGGAAAGGTGAGCTGGCCATGCCCAGAGGGTTCGGCTGCCCCTGGCCTGAGGCACCACCAGGGCCCCTGAAGGCCTGGCACGTGGGTTTTCATCACCCCCTCTGCACACACCCCCCCCCCCCATGAGCTGGGGGCTTCCAGCCTTTCTGTCAGCCCTGGGCTTTCTCTCCCACAACCCCGCCGTGTGTGAGAGCGCTCTCCCCCAGGACATGGGTCGCCAGGCAACTTCCTCTGCCAAGCCCTGGTCAGGACAGCTTTTCACAGAAGCTTTGCCAAGCAAAGGAAGCTCTCGGTACTGGCCGCCAGCCTTGTTGCTCACCTTGGCCGTTTGCTGAGGAGCTTCCCTTGACGCACGCCTCTCCCGCCGTTTGTCCCCGTCAGCCTTCCGGCACTTGAGGCCAGCAAGGGCGCCTCTGTGGGTGCTGTGGCCATGGCACCCGTGGCAGCGAGGCTGGCTGGGAAGAGAGGAGTAGGAGCTCTTTGCTTCTTCCGGAAACCCTCGGAGTGCCGGGACAGGCTGGGTCCGGGAGGCTGCCTTCCTGCCGTCACCGTGCCACAGCCGAGCTTTCTCGCCGCCAGTGGGAACCAGGCCTTGCCGTGTCTCTGGAGAAGGCTCCCTTTCCCAGCGGGGCGTCGTGCCGACCGGAGGCTCCATTCCCTTTTTTTTTTTTTTTACACTATTTTATTTTATTCCCTTTCGTTCTCATTCGCAGAGATGCTGGTGAGGGTGGCAGGGGCTTGGGCTGCTTAGGAAGACTCCGAGGCCTCGTAGGACCCCTGGGCCCCAGAGGAAACCCTAGCCTGGGATTGGTCCCCACGGTGCGGGGTTCTGTTAGGGGTTGCAGGGCCCAGGCCTGTTCCTGCGCCTGGCCGCTTCATCCTCTCTCATGAAGACAGAGGTGACGGTGCGACCTCAGCCCAAGGCTGGGCTCCTCCGGAGAACAAGCTGTGCCAGGCGCTCAGGTGACTGGTCCAGCCCTGCCCCTTGCAGAGGGGCTTCTCACGTTGCTAAGAGGCAGATTCATCTCGAGGGCAAGTCCGTGCCAGCCCCAGCGACCGGGCGGCAGCTGCAGTTCTCATGTCTGCCATGAAGAAGCCTCCAGAGACTCACTCAGGCCAGCGGTCTCGAGGCCTGCCGTGGCTCCTGTGTCTGCACCTCTCCGCTTGCCCGAGCGCGACCCCCACATGGGGGCGGCGATGGTAGATGTGCCCCTCCGAAGGGCGGAGGCTCACTCCCTGCCAGAGCCCAGGGGAGACTCGCCTTCCCCGGAGGAGGCCATGGCGTGGCCCAGGAAAGGTTCTGGGCCTCGCCTATGTCCCGCAGGAGCCAGCCCAGCCTGCCAGACAGCGCTGCCGGGAGAGGCGGCGTCTCACGGCTGTGTCTGTGCTCTCCTGTGACGCGTCTCACCGGAAGGAGAGCACGCACGTGCTCCTGTCAACTTGGTCGCCTGGCCAGGGAAGCCACGAGGCCGTTCATGTCGGGCTGAGTCCCGCACTCTGGCTTCCCAACCTAGAGTGTGGGCTCGGTAAGCGGCGGACACTGCACCCCGCCCTGGGGCGGCCCCGCGGACACGTGCCCTTGTGCCAGGTTGGTTCCGGGGCCCGCGCAACCAGCTCAGGGCAGTGGACACCCTGCATTTCCCTGCAGCGACGCTGCCATCCGGCCACACTGGGAGCGTGGCCGCTCTTGCCATTTTAAGCGCGAGTTGTTTATCTTGCCAAGCCCTCCTGGTGTGCAAGGAAGTCCGTCGCTACGCCTGGGTCCGAGGGAGGAAAAGGACCTTTTGTATTTGTTTTTGAGTTTATGTTGGTTGTTGGTTCTATAGAGGGGAGCTGCCGTGAGCGGTCTGTGCGTGAACGACAGGATAACGGTGGCTGCTGCTGGTCATCTCCGCCACCAAATGAGCCTTTGATGCTGGGCTCTGCCGCCCTAAAGGTTCTGGAGCTTGTTGAGAAAAGTCACCTTACTGTAACGCGTTGCTGGCTCCAGGGGCAAAGGGGAGGACTCAGAGCTAGGTGTTGAGTTGCCCAAGTGGGCGCTGCGTGAGAACGTGCCAGTAGGTGTGGGGCGAATTCCTCTCTAGTTATTCGAGATCTCCTGGCGATCTGGAACGTGCCTCCTGTTCCGTTCTGAGTTGTCCCGCAGCCAGGAAGCTCATTTGACACTTTACTCTTGAGTTTCCCACGCTTTCATGCCACCAAAGCTTCTCTGCCATGATGCCTAGACTGTCCCCGAGTGCTGGTGTGGTGGCTCCAGATGCTTTGGAGGATTATCCCAGCTGTCCTTGCTGCTCTGGATACCCTGTCCTCTCCCCCGAGAGCTGCTGCCACGTCACTGTTCCCACACTACAGAAATTGTCTCCTGCTGTGGCCCCACATTCTCTCTTGGAATCCAGTCCACACTCCGGAGGAGGGTCTCCCTCACCGGTGTGCATTTGGAGGTCTTGAGTTGGCATATTAAGCTGGCGATGACAAGGCTGAGTGCTGGCGCGAGGGGCCTCTGTGTGAGCTGCTCCTCTGACTGACTGTGTGACCTTGGGCAAGTCACTTCACTTCCCCAAAGCTGCTGCAAGATGTTGAGGGATGACAAGTAAAGGTTGTGGGGTCTGTGCATTGAATGATTTTTGTACCGTGTCTTGGCCCTTTTGGGCAGCAATAACAAAATACCGCACGTGAAGGGCAGATAAAGAAGGGAAAATTTCCTCAGAGTTCTGGAGACTGGAAGTTCAAAATCAGGCTTTCCTCGTGGTCAAGTTAGGTGTCTGGTGAGAGCCAGCTTCCTGGTTCCTAAACGGCTGTCTTTTCACTGTAGCCTCCTGTGGTGGAGAGGCAAAGGAGACCTCAGGGGGCGCTTCTGTGCGGTCCTCAGCCCGTTCACGGGGCTCCCCCTGATCGCTTGACAGGGCGTGACACTGTCGCACTGGGTGCTGGGATTCCAGCCCGTGGCATTTGGGAACACAGAAATGCAGGCCGCACAGCTTCTGTCGCTGAGCAGTTACCAGCTTCCTTTTGTTAAAAACACAGGTAAGCCCTGTCTTGGGCTCGTAATGCAAATTAAGCAAGGAAAAGCCAGTTCTCGGCTGTCACAGCCTGGCCAGGTTGCTTTGGAAACGGGATGCGCTGCCGTTTTGGAAAATGCCAAGTCACCGAGCACATGCCCTGAATTTGGTCAAAGTTCTGGAGGGAATTTAATAAAAGGGAGAAAACTCCCGAGTAAATGAACTGTGCGGATCTCAGCGAAGAGGTTTCCTGTTCTTCGAAGTTTTTGCTCCGTGAAAATTCGCCACAGTTGCGCAGTGAGAGTGGCTGGAATTCTGGGCCATGCTGCTCGCCCTCACGGTGGCATGTGGCTTCGGAGCTGCGCCCCGGGGTCATCAGGGGCGTTGGGCACCCAGGGGTGGGCTTGCAGTGGGGAGAAGAAGGCTTGAACCCCAGCTGTGCCAGATGATCTTAGCTTCTGTTCTTCGGCCACTTAGTCTCTCTGAGCCCCGGTGTTTTCACGATAAAATCCAAGAAGATTCTGCTTACCTCAGAAGGCTGCTGAGGGGAGCAGATGAGGCGACGCTGCCGAGAATGTGACAACACCCTGACCCCATCCATGCTGGCTACGTTGAACTATTTCAACGGGCTGCTGTGATACGGTGAGAGAGTCAGCGGCAGATGCATAGAAAGCATTTACGTCATGTATGTCATGTATGTATGAGCCGTTCCTTTCCATGTACTGACGTGTGCGATGGTCATGTCAAAGTGTTTCTAAATGATAGCACCGTGGAGATTCCTGCAGCTCGGCCTCGGGTTCGCCTACAGCTCGCGTGCAGCTTTAAACACCCACATCTCTCCCCTTGTGCTCGGTGCACATCTTTCATCCTGTGGTGGCCGGACAGCTGAGGGGAGCAGGGGCGGGAGCAGGGGGAGCCTCCCGACCCCAGATGGGCAGCCCCTTTGCTGAGACCCTCTGGGAACGCGGAATGCAGTATGAAGGACCCTTCTCACCACCGGTCTTTTAATTCTCCTCAGAGCCTCTTGGGTGGGTCTGAGGCCCGAGCCCAGGCCGTGCAGTTGAACTTCTGTTCTCCTGGGTGCTCTGTGGTGTTGGCTGGCGGGATGAATGACGGGGAGGTGATCTGTCCCCCTGAGGGGAGTGGAGGCCTGTTTCCCATCGCAGAACCCAGGGCCTTGAGGGGCTGAGGGCTCCGTCCTGGGCTTGCTGATGGCCACACTTTGACTTGCCAGCTGCTGAAGCCGCAGGGAAGTCACCACCCTGAACACAACGGTGGAGCTGACACAGCGTCTTACGTTGCAGCTTATCAGGAGCGTGGGACTGCACTTGATGGCCTTTAGCTTAGCATTGATTCCCAGGCTGGACAGTAGAAACACGCCCTCTCTGGACGGCAGTGGCCACATGTGGTGAGCCATACCTGGAGTGTTTGTTCCTGAGCGCTGCGGAGAAGTCAGTCTTTTTTTGACCTCAGGGTTTTGTCTGGAGGTGGTGTAGCCCTTCTCTGCGGCCTCATCAGCTGTGGGGGTTATGGTTTATGACGTCAGGTGAGATGCACTGGAATGCCTTTTATCAGAAGATGAATGCAAGGAGACATTCTTCTGTAGATGAGTAGATTTTCTCTGCAAGAAAAGTTGGGCGGTGGATGGCCTCTCCTCTCCTCTCTCTGCTTTCTTGCATTGGAGACTCGCTCCTCCACAGAGCAGCTAAAATGGACACCCGTGGACTTCCCCTGTCTTGTGTTTCCCAGCGTCCTGTGCCTTGGTGTTTCTGGAGTCTGGTAAGATGAATAGCCTCGTGCAGGGGACCTCACTTCCTGACCAGGAGACAGCAGGATTTCTTCTGGTTTCTGCTCTTGCTCTGTCCTTGGTTAATGGTTCTCTGTCCCAAAGCTCTTTCTAGTGTCACTTCCCTGGGCATTAGCAGCGTGGCGTCCAGGCTGGCTATCATGCAACATGCAATGGCTAATGATAATCAGTGTCAGAGGGAGGCTCCTCCACCTGTTCGCTTCTGGGGCCTGGCTGATGGGTGGCTAGATCTGCAGGCAGTTCCACCTGCAGAGGGCGAGGACCCAGGTAGTTTGCTGGTCAACTGAGTTTGGGACCCCATCCCAGGCGTGACATCATCATCAAGTCACCAAGGCTGCTGGGTGTTCGGAGACTTCCTCGGGGAAACAGGCAATTGGCATGAGAGCTGGAGTACAGAGCTTTTCCATCACACCTTTTGCCAGCACAGCGCCCCCTGTGGAAAATCGCCAGAATAACAGCAGGTTTCCTTGTGGGGGTTTGAAGGGCAGGTCGAGCCCTGGCGTTGCCACAGTTGGCCTGTAGGTCTGTGTGGGGCTCTAGCAGCGAGGGAGGAAACCAGTCCCTTTGGAGGTGGGAGCGTACGGAGGAGCCTAGAAGCTGCCTACGTCCTTGCTCCTGGCTCCCACTTTTTAAGAGCTGGCTCTGTCCTGGGAGCTTCTCCTGCCTTCTCGCTGGGCCTGATCATTGCCCCGATCACGCAGATGAACTGTCTTGTGAAGAAGCGGAAATAGGGATGTATTAAGGACAGAGAGGACCAAAAACGCCCATGGCCCAAGGCTTAGTTCCCCTCACTCCCGTTAACACTGCATGGAATGTTCTTGAGCTCACCCATTCCATACAGCTGGGTGACAGCGCTGCTTTGAGAACAGTCAAGGTTAAGTGCGTCAGAGCGGCACAGTGCTTTCACTCACCCATCCTGAAAGCGCCCGCAAGGCCGGCCGTGCTGTGATTTCGGGTGTTGCCATCCGCGTGTGGGGTGCCAGGCTGCGCCTGCGCCCCTCTCCATGGAAGAGCTCCAGAACCGTTTTCATGGTTTCTTTGTGGCCAGTGGCGACACGGCAGCGTGGGTGAGCCCCGGCCTCCCGCTGGCCTTGCTCGGCCCGCTCGCTCCGAGGGCGCCGCCAGCTCAGACCTGCGCCCAGGCTGGGTCGGCTGCCAGGTGTGGCCCACGTGGCTGGAGCTGGTTAGTGATAAGAAGGAGTGGGTGGGTTGCTTGCCCTTCCTCCTGCAAGGAGAGCTGACTGCGTACCCTGATCTCCACGGACGCCACGCGCCCGGAAGCCCTTTCCTCGCTGTTTCTCGTGGGATGGGGCAAGCACTGGCTGCGCCCCCATATGGCACGTGAGGGGACGGAGGCCTAAGAGGGTGCGGCACCTTGCCCAGGGTCCCACCGCTGCCGCAGCTCAGGCGGGGCCGTCACGGGCAGGGCGCTGCTGTGAATGGGCAGCGAGGGAGTTGGGGCGGGCCTGTGATGCCCGGATTTTCAGGGTGGCCCCGGGACCACAGCTTAGAAGTGCAACGTGTGCCGTGGCGCGTCTGGAGCCCGAAGCACAAGCAGCTGCTGCTTTTCCAAAGAAGGGTCATTCCGTTTCTGGACCAGAGCGTCGCAGCCGCTTACCCCTGAGGGCCGCCCGGGCCCAGGGCTTGCGCGTAGGAGACCCGAGCAAGGAGACTGCTCTTTGGAGGCTGGAGCTAGGCCTTATCTTTGTGGGGGCCGAGGCCTGGTGCACGTGTAGCTGCGGCCGGCGCTGGAAGGGAGGGCGGCGGGTGGGGGCGGCAGGGAGAAGGCTTGGATGGGTGGACGGAAGAAAGGGTGAGCGAGTGTCTGGGCTGAAGGAAGGCCTTGCGGAGAGGAGTCTGCAGCGGGAGCGCGAAGCCAGGAGCCGAAGGAGCTGAGCCGGGCGAGCGGTGAGCTTCGGCTGCCGGCCCGGGCTCCTCTCTGGAAAGGGCGCTGCTTTTGGCCGTTTCCCGCGTGTTCTCCCACGTTTTGCCATTTCCCGCGTGATCTCACACGTTTGGCCGTTCCCCGCGTGATCTCCTCCCACGCAGCCCTCACGCCTCCGTTACCAACCTGTAGCCCAGCGGCCGCCTGTAATCGACTAAGACACGATCCTCTTCTCAGAGAGGAGAGCTCAGAGTACCGGGGGTGGGGGTCACCCGGCCGGGGACCTCGTTGCTTGATGACAAGCAGAGCCCGGGCCCCGTTCCCAGCAGCCCCCCTGCCCGGGCGCTCGCTGTCCGCTCGTCTGGCCGAGCCTCGGGATTCGCCGCAGGAAGGAACGTTTCACGGGATCCTTGTTTCCCTTTGGCAGATCTTGGGGACTCGAGGCAGGTGGTTATTTTCTCCCGAGGTGCCGTCGGCAGCTCGCTGTCCTGATCCTGTCCCACCTCCCTGCGCCGCTTGGGGGCTGCCGTTTCCTGGAAGGTTACGCTCGCCCGGGGCATAACTCATTTTCCGTTTTTAAGCAGAATTGACCGCAAGATGTCCAGCACTCACACCAACTACAAGCTGGACGAGGCGCAGGCCATCATGAACGAGCTGCGGACCATCAGGAAGGCCATCTGCACGGGGGAGAAGGAGAGGCGGGACCTGATGCAAGTAAGGCTGTTGCGCTTCCGAGCCCGCCCGCTCCCGGCTCGGCTCACATCACCCACGTCACCCACTCAGTTCGCGCCCAGGAGGCAGCTGGGCAGGGAAAGGGGAAGCGGAGAAGGAAGTGCGCGGACACAGGCGGGCAGTCTTGGGACAGGGACAACTGACAGCATTTGAAAACACCGAGTTTGTATGCGCGTGGCCGACTCATGACCTGGGTCATTGCTGCACATGTTTTAAGATGTGTTTGTAGGCCGGGCATGGTGGCGCATGCCTGTAGGCGGCAGCCTAGGAAGCCGCGGCTGGGGCCAGGATCACGGTTTGAGTCCCGGGGGCACGTAGCGAGACCTAGTTCCAAAAAAATAGCTGGGCGTGGTGGCATGCACCTGTAATCCCAGCTACCTGGGAAGCTGAGGCTGGGGATTGCTTGAGTCCATGGTACCCCGGGCAACGTGAGCCTGCGGTTCCACAGGCAAAAATAGCGAGACCTAGTCTCAAAAAAAAAGGACATGTTCCTCATATTTCGATGCATGCCCGTGCATAGAGAGAGAAATGTGCAAATGCTTTGACTAGGAGTGTTCGTTTCCCAGAGCTGCCACGACAGCGTGGCGTGGCCAGCCCGCCGCAGCAGGGGAATCTGTTCTCTCAGAGTCTGGAGGGTGGAGTGTGAGATGCCCGTGTCACAGGCCTGCTCTCCTTTGGCAGGCCTTGGGGAGGATCCTTCCTGACCCTCAGCCAGCTGCTGGAGGTGCTGGCCCACCTCGGCATGCCTTGGCTTCGAGTCACATCCCTCCTGTCTGTGCCACGGTCCCGTGGTGACTTCCCGCGTCTCTGTTTAAATGTCTCTATTTGTAAGAACATCAGTCATTGGGTTAGAATTCACTCCAGCCCGGGCTGAATGATCGCAGGGCCCGCCAGTTAGGGTGCCGTTCAAATCATGGCGGTGGCCCTGCGTGTACACTGTTCAGTCGTTTGAACCACTCAGAGTGGAGCCCAGGAATCTCGCTCTCGCTCCAGCTGCTCACATCTGTGCCTCCCTTCATCGGCTTGTTTTCCCTTCCCAGCTTACGCAGACACGCAAGGGGAACACACGACCAGCTCTCTCACAGGGCAGGGCTGCGCCCGCCGGTCCATGCTAGCTCCTCACCCAGCACACCCTGTGCTCCTGCCCGGCATGCCAGGCTGCCTCCGCGCCCCGAGCGGGCTGCACAGAGTCCTAGCACTCGGCGTCTGGCTGAGGCTTCTGTAGCTGCATATTGCTTTACCTGTTTGCCCCTTGAACTCCTGAGGGTTCTGTTGTTTTGGGGAAAAGCTGTGCTGCTGAGGATGGATGCACGCTCCGCCCTTGGCTCTGTGCTCGAGAGCATCCAGCTGTTTCCACGGCGGCTTTTAGTTTTTGCCCAGTGCGCTGAGAGCACAGAGCGCCTGCGAGGCCTTGGTCCAGGCGCTCCGGGACGTAAGCCGTAGAGTGACCTGTGGAACAAAGCTCAGATGCAGGCAGATGGGCCGGTGGGCCAGTAACCGCCGCCCACGGCCGTCTGCCCGCAGCCACAGCCATGACCGGCTTTCCAAGATTTAGGATGTGCTCTCGGCCCCGTGAGCACGCACAGCCACAGCACAACCACGCCCGCCGTGGGCCGGCCCACGTGCCCTCCCTGCCGCAAGTGCGTCCTCTGACCTATGACCTATGTCTCCCCGAGCTCCCACCCGTGCCCTGGCGACGCCCCGCTCTGCTCTGTCTCTGGGTGTGGCTTCTGCGGGGTGGGGGAGCTTGTGTTTTCTCTAGGAAGGCGAAGGCTCACCAAACAGTGCAGTGGTTCCACAGTTGTTCTCTGTTCCATTCACATGCTGCCAGGAGGACTCAATGGCGACGTGATTTAAATTACTAAGAATTTGATCAAAGGTGCCCTTTTCTTTTCAACCTAACCGACGCGGAGGTGGGGTGGGCCAGCTCCCAGCAGCCAAACTGTAGCTGCCCCCGGAGCAAAGCGGCCGCCGCCCGAGGGAAGCGGGCACACGCGGTCGCCCTGCTCAGCCCGTCTCGTCTCTTGCAGAGCCTGGCCAAGCTGAGCGACGGCTTCCGGAACAGCTGCGCCCTCGCTGACGCGCTGCACGAGCTCCCGCACGGCGCCGGCCTGCGCCGCGACTCGTCCCCGCAGCAGTTCTGCGACGCCGGCTCTCAGACCGACATCGTCGGGGAGGTATGCCCGCCTGGCGCCCGTGGGCCCCTTCCACACTGCCCCGGCGCGGCTGCTGGGATTGTCCGTGAACGCCCAGCCTTGTCTCGGCCGCTGCGCCCTTAGCTGGAAGGAAGAATATTTCCTCACCTCCAGCCGTGAGGGCTCAGCGCAGGGTGCCAGGAAGCGCTTAGCGGTCACCTTTACCCTGGCAGCTTCCTCAAGATGGCAGACTCCTTCGGAGACTTGAGTGGGACAGGTCTCCTCAGAGCAGGGTCAGCTAACGCTTCCTAGAAAGGTGCAGGGAGCGAATATTTGCGGCCATGCAGGCTGTGCTGCCACTAGAGTCATGTGTCACTTAGCAGTGTTGTGACCCTTGGTGGCTCCAGGTGGCGGTGGTCCTCAAAGGCTCTGCCACATAGCCTGTGTCTGCAGCGGGCTGTGGCGAGGTTATGTAAGCACGTCTGTGCTTTCCGCACAGTGACAAGATGGCCTGATGGTGTGTTCCTCAGAATGTGTCCTTGTCCAGTGATGCGTGACCCAGTGACAGCAACTGCGTCACTGTAGCTCGAAGCAGACACCAGTGAGCTGCACACACATGAGCGTGACCCCTAAACTTGGTCCGCAGAAGGGCGCTCGGCCTGTGGCTGCAGTTTGCTGCCCTCAGCCCAGACCAGTGATTCTGAAGGCTGCGATGGCGCCCATGGCTCACGCTTTAATGCAATTCCTTTTTCTTCTAAAAGATGGTCAGGAAATGGAGCTGAATGAAAATTCATTTTGTTCGGGACTTGGAAGGATTTTATAAATGCCCCTTTGATGATTAGCAAAGCCTTGAGTTAGCCACCAAGGGGAAGTTGGCAATCACCATTTCAAGTGGGGGCAGGGGGTGTTTAAAGATGCCTCGGCTCACACATCATAGCATGAAGATGGCTGCTTACGTGATCCCCGTAGAAAAGTAACTTGGGTGGCTTCTTGGTCTTGGGGTTTATTAAGGTGAGCTGTCACTGGGTGCAGGATCCCCTCCCAGATATTAAGTAAAAGGGCTAAAAAAGACAGAGCAAACGCCACAGCTAAAAAAGTTCTGTGTTGTCGATAGCCAGCCGCCATTTTGAAATCTGGGCCAGTAGTGGCTGTTGGCGGGAGAGTAATGCAGGACCGAGTGACTCTCATGCCTGTCCGGGGACAGATCCCCTTCATTGTTCTCAGGAGCACACTTGCATTTTTGACCAGACATCTTTGCTTTAAACAATACAGTCACCGTCTCTAGCGCAGAGAAGAATCTGGAAGTCACAAATGTCTGGCATGTTTGCCTAGAGATTCTGGCTTAGGGGAGGAAAGAAGTACCAGACTGAATTCTAGCTCACTGTTTCTTATCAGGTTATGATTAGGGTTCTTAGAGTCTTAGAGCCATAGACAGTTGCAGAGAAACAGGCAAGATCAAAGGTACCCCAGGGGCCTGGGCTGGGCTTGCTGGCAGCGGGGGCGGAGTCAGCGCTGTTTGCCGCTCCTTCTCCAGGCCCGAGCCCTCCTTGTCCGGGAGCCCCACAGTTTACTGAGCCAGCGTGGGGCTGCTGCAGACCGCGGGATGCTGTTATCTCCACCAACAGTTTTGTTCCCGTTGCTGTTTGCCACAACAGGCATCAGCTGCCAGGCTCCCCAGGGTCACATGGTCAGCCTGAGGTGGGGCTGGGTTCAGGGAACAGCTCTGATCCCCAAATCCCTGTGCCAGCTTTGCATCACGTTCTCAGGGAAAACTAGATCAAGAGATTGTAATTGTATTGGTTAGCGGCTGCTGCGTGATGAATTACCCTGAAACCTGGCGTCTTAAAGCTGCTCGTTTATGAACTACCTTCAACCGCGGGTCTGGAGTCTCCGCTTCAGGGACTCTCGCGAGACCGCAGTTGCGGTGTCTCGATTTCTGAGATGAGATCTGGGCTGCGATCTCATCCAGGAGCCCGAATGGGGAAGGGTCCCATTCCATGTTCACAGGTGGTTGGACGGAGGGCTTCGCTGCCTGGCCACAGGACCCTCTCCAGCGCCGAGTTTGCTTCATCACGCCCCAGAGAGCCTGCTGGCGAGAAGACAGTCGTGGGCTTTTATCAGCCAGTCTCAAAGATGACCCCGTCACCTTTGTTGTGTTCTGGGGGTTACAGCCAAGCCCTGGGTCTAGCTCATGCTCCAGAGGAGGGGGCTTCACAAGGGGTGAGTCCCAGGAGGCCTCTAATGAATGAGGTGCTAAGTGGCTCATTTCCAGTGTAGACAGTTTCTGGAGATTGTAGCCTAAGTACATTGATAATGAGAAAATCGTAGAGAGGCGCATTGGATGGGGTTGAGCCTGCCCAGCCCCTCCGAGGTCACGTTTGTGTCCTGTCAGGCAGAGTGACACAAGGTGACACCTCCGTGATGGCTACGAAAATATGCAAGTGTGACTGGCAACCACGTCAGAGCGGTGCGTTTCAGTTCTGACTCCTGAGGGCATTCGGCCCACCCACGGCTCGCTCCCTTTCCCCTTGGGGTCTTTAATCGTCCCCCGGCCCCGTCTCACAAGCAGGGGCACCCCTCTTCCTCAGGTGTGGACTTGGGAGAACATATCTCGCAGTGACTGAGGAGTAGGGGGTCCAAGGCACAGAAGGAGGTCTCTGCGGTCTTTGCCTTTGTGTCATCTTTTACTAAGCAATTCCTCATTTCTGGAGGACATCGTTCACTGCTGTGTGGAGTTAACCCTTCCACCCTTAAAACACGGAAGGTCTCCTCAGCGTGAGGGGAGTCTCCTCAGCGTGAGGGGAGTGAGCGCTTCCCGGCTGTGTCCCAGCCCCGGTGGCTTAGAGGGGTTTCCAGACCTTTGAAAATGGAGATTGAAAGGCAGATTAGAAGCGTATTCCTGGTAGCTGCTGGGCGTGTATGTGAGCTTTCGGTTTCCAAGTGCGTTTTTAATGCTGCTTCCTCTCCTTTTCCCTTCTCTTCCGCAAAGTTTATTTTCGACGACAAAACGAGACTTGTGGACCGAGTCCGGCTCAACTGGCAGTACGAGGAAGCCCGGAAGAGGTAAGGAGCCACCGCCCCAAACTCCCTGCCTCCGGCTGAAGAGGGTGAGCGGCGCCCGGGCCTGGCCGTCCGCCTTAGCAGAAGGCAGTTTCAGCCGTTGAGATAGGCTGTTTTGCGGAAGGCAGCAGTCTCGATACTGCGAAGTTATAAAGATGCGATTTAATAAAAATAGGCTTTTCCAGTTGTCCCGGAAGTCCAGAATTTCTTCCCCTGCTGCCTCCCTTCTCCCGCCCCCTCCCACCCGCTTTCCTTCTTCCCTTTCGTTACGCGGAGCACCGGTTCCGGTTCCGTAGACCAGCTTAAGGGAAGCTGGTCTTTTATATTCGTGCCTTTGAGCTCCAGCGGCTCATGGGAAAAGCCACACGCCTGGGTTCGAAAGACGGTTTCAGGAGGACTGGTCACCGGGTGATTGCGGTGTGCCATCTGTTCTGGTCTCATGGGGAGAATCGAGCCAGTCCTTGCTCTGACCTGCTCGCTCAGTCACCCGCCTGCCAACCGCCTGGGCCGGGCCTCCGGCCTGCGTGCCTCTGCCTCCAGGCCCCCGCCCCGGGGGCGAGGAGACACGCAGCCCCTTGTCTTCGCCCTGTTTTCAGTATCCTGACCCGGCGCCGGCTTTCATGCCTGCTTTTTAGAGACTTTATTTTGACTTTATTTTATTTATCTTCTGGAAAGAGCCTGTAAGTCTTTCTTTCAAAATACGTGCTTTGGAGAATTCTCAAGTGTCTCTAAAACGCTTGCCTCGGTCACCGTGAGCCCTGACCTTCGGGCCTGGGGAGCGGGAGCCCCACGCCCGGAGGGTCAGCAGTCTCTTCGGGAAGCCTCACCCCTGCCACGTGTGCTGCGTCCTCCCGGCTCCGCGCGCTCATTCAGAAGATCCCAAACTAGTAACAAAAGCAAATCAGCCTCCCTGCTTGCGCATGGGCTTCTGGGTTGCCAGCACTCACTGGTGGCGGTCTCTCCCTTCCTACCTGCACCACCGCCGCCTTCACACAGCACCTGCTCTTCTCCGGGCCTCGCCTCCTGCACGTGAGCTCCGGGCCTTCATGCTTCTGCCCGAGCTGCAGGCGAGGCCCTTGGAACTTGCGTCCGCATCATCTTACGTGATTTTTGCCTCTTAAATCGCCGCGTCTGGAGTGTTTCCAGAGAGTGATCCTTCGAACCGCATGGGATCCCGTTTTCCCTCCGGTCGCAGCGGGCCTCGCGCTGGGGTGGCGGGCTGGGGACTTGGGCCCTGAAGGCAGAGCCTTTGTTCTCATGACCATGGGTGGGACCAGCAGCTGCTCAGCCGCTCCCAGCCCACGGTGGCCCCGCAGAGGACCAAGGGACCCAGCGTGTCGCAGGTGCGGTGCTTGGGGGGCGACCCCGGCCCTTCTCGCGCTCCTCACACCCTCTTGTGTGTGGCCTGCGGGAGCAGTGTCTGTGAACCCGGGGTTCCGCCCACTCCCGTGTCCTCACTCACGCTGGTCCAGCCACATGGACCCCCTCCGTGTCCTTCCGGCATGCTGAGCCCACTCCCGCCCACCGGAGTGCCACGGACTCCCCCCGCCAGCCTGCTTCGACTCGGTGTCTGGCGTTGGCAGGACAATGGCCCCACACCTGCCCGTGCCTGAGCCCCACGGCTCCGTGGCCAAAGGGGCCTGTGGCTGTGCTGAAGTCAAGGCTCCTGAGATGGGAGGTGACCCCGGGTTATCCGGGAAGCCCATGTCACCACAAGGCTGCTTTTGAGAGGGAGGCGGAAGGGCCAGAGACAGAGAAGGAGCCTCGAGGCTGGAGCGGAGGTCAGAGCGGCTTTGGGCCACGAGCCAAGGGGTGCCGGTAGCCCCCGGAGCCTTGAGAAGGATCGTGGCCCTGCCGACCGCCCTCTGCCCTGTGGAAGGCTAAGGTAATGGCGGGGCTCGCTTGAACCACCCTGTCTGTGGTGATCTGTCTCGGCCAGAGGAGGGAGATGCAAGCGCAGGCCCTTGGCCTCTGCCTTCCCTTGGATGGTCCTGTTGCCGTTTCTCTGACCTTCGGCACAGTGGCACCCCCCCACCCCGATTCTTCAGCCGATGTTGCCATGTCACGCACGTGCGCCTGGCTGGGGCGTTGCAGCATTTGTCTCTCTGAGGTGTGAGGGCGCCGCGCAGGCGGGCCTGCTTCCGTCTGTGGGAGCCGCTGCCGGTTCCAGCGGCTCAGGAGTCGGTGGGTTCTTCTCGGTGAGAACCAGGGGCCCTTCGCTCGCCCCCGCTCCTGGCCTTGGTGCCCACGCGTGGGCGAGCAGGATCCCGGGCCCGGCCGGCTGCAGCCAACTGCTCGCCCCCACCTCGCGCCCCCCCCCCCCCGCCTCCACGCATGTGAGCGCTAGGCCAGCCCAGTGCCGGGGCTGCGTCCTCAGGTTCCCACGGCTGAGCTCTGCTGGCCACTCCCGGCCTTCGTGGACGCTGGAGGGGCTCGTGCGCTTTGACGCCCCCACGCAGCCTTTCGTGGGGGCTGGAGAGAATGGCCGTGGCGCTGGGCCCGACAATGCGGGGTTCCCCGCTGGAGGGAGGGGCCTCTTAACCACGAGGGCATGGCATGGCAGTCTGTGCCGTCAGCCATGCTGTGGGGGCCGGGCTGCCGCGGGGCTGTGAGCTGGACCTGCAGGACGCTAGGCAGCGGCGTGGCGGCGGTTGGGAGCGGGGGCTGGGCTGCGTCCGGGGGCCTGTGTGTGTTCTGGAAAGGCGTTTAAAATGCCGAGCATTCTAGATCTCCTGACTGGGGGCATTAAGTGACGGCCACCTCGGGGTGGTACCCCAGGGGGCCGCTAGAGGCCCCGGTGTGGGAGCCTCAGCCTCACGGTGGTGCCTCCATCATGGAGCGAGTGGCTAAGCTTCTCTAGAGAGGGCAGCCGCTGCCTAGCTTGGCACCGGGTGCCCTCTCGTCGCCAGTCCTAGGCGCAGGCCCCGGCTCCAGGCAGCCAGGCGCCAGGTCAGGCCAGCCTTTGCGCTGCCGCCTCTCGGTCCGGGCGGGGCAGCAAAGGCACATGTCCGCAGGGCGTGCCGCGTGCCCAGGGCCACGTGGGGCTCACTCCAGTGGCCTCTTCTGCGTGTTTTGTGCCACAGCCTCTAGATGCCACGCGCCGTCAGAGCAGCGGAGCCCGGGAACGAAGACAGCGGCAAGCAGTTTTCTGCCATGAACTAGATCTAGAACCGGCACCAGCGGCCCGGGGCTGCCCTGAGCGACGCGGTCCGAGCACGGGGCTCTGGGGTTCTGTGCGGGCCAGCGTCGGCATCACCACAAGCCGTGCGTCCTTGCCGGCTCCCCATGAGGCTGGGGGCCGCGGGGCCGCCTCTGCACCCCAAGGCGTGTCCCAGCTCCCGCTTCTGATGTCCCGCCCTGTGAAGCCTCATGTCCTGGCCCTCTCCAGAGCCCAGTGTGCCACGCTCTAGACCGGGGGGCGGGGGCCTGGGCACTTGTCCTTTGATGGTCTTGCCTCGTGTATCTGACTTTGAGGCTGCCTTGGGAGTGGGGAAAACATCCAAATACAGTTCTGGACAATGAGGGGTTTCCTGTGTATGTGCATTTAAAGGGAGTCTGTGAACGCGGAGCTCCTATTTCAAAGCAGTGATGTGATTTCTAGAATATTCTCCAGACCAAAGCACCACTCTCACCATGGTGACTAGCTTTACCTTTGCGCCCAGATCATCGCTGCTGCCTGGCCCTTTTGGCGCAGCGCTCTGGAAGCCCACGGCCAGCCTGATGATGGGAATATTTTCACACCATTGGTTAAAAATTCTCCAATTTTCAAAAGCCAGTTGGGAGGAGCAGGTCTTCTCGAAGCCACCCCAGTGACGCAGATGGCTCCTTATTTTTAACCTAAGAGCACTCGTTCCAGAACTGTGCGCAAACTGTGGCTGTTGCCATAGAAACACTCACGGTCCAGATAGGAACAAAACATTCGGTCCATCCAGTTTCTGCCTCGGGCCTTGTTGCCAGGCCCGGTCCTGCAGCTCGTCTGTTGTCTGCCGTGAGCGCAGTCAGGATTCCAGTCGAATCTGATCGGTTGCTTGGCCATTCCCTTCGTTGCTCAAGTGACTGTGTAGCGGTGCTGCAGCGGGGCTGTGGGGGGAGGGGCTGGGAGAAAGGGGGAGGCCCCCTGGTCCCCTGCCTTTTACTCTCAGAGGTTACTCTCTGAAGAGCTGTACCTCAGAGAGCCAGAGGGGCGAGGGCAGGGAGGGGTCTGAGGTGCCTACGGGCCCATCTCCGGCCTTATGGTCTGCTTCAGGCTTCTCACACAGGCCACGTGGGATAAAGAGGCGCTGGGTGGACACTGGTCACCCGCCCAAGTGACGCGCTACAAGCCAGTGGGCCCCAGGGGAGGTGTTCTCAAGTGTCTCCGCGTCACTTTACAGAAGGAAAACTAAGGCGAGAGCGTGGAAGGGAGTGGCAGGTCCATCCTGCCGCTGGCAGTCTGAAGGTGCCAGACCCCGGGCTGTCTCGACCTGGCATGGCTTGGGCCAGGCCTGTCTCCTCGCGTCCGCCTGGGAGCCTGGCGCGCCTGGAGTTCCGCGGGCTGTGCCAGAAAGTGGCAGCGTTTCGGGAACATGGGGCCTTGCGCAGAGGATGGCAGTTATCCCTGGGGATTGTGCCGGCCGTGCCAACCGGCCCTCCTCCCGGCTGGGCATAGCGAAAGCACATTTTAGAGAAACAAACTGCGTTTGAGGATTTTATATGAGCTGCGAGGCTCCGGGCAGCTTCTGCCGCGTGTCGTCTCCGGTCACACTTTAGTGGCGCCTGGGTTGTCGCAGCAAAGGTGTTTAGTCGAAATAGGAAGGGAAGAATCCTTCCTGTTGGATTTCTGTCTCCACGGCCTGCTGCGAGGGTTGCATCTGGAATCCAAGTAATAAATGTGAATCTAAACGTCCGAGGACTGGCTTCGTGTCTTCGCCGTCAGGAGCAGGGGGCGCGTGCTCCGGCTTCCTGCGGGGTGTTCTTGGGGGAGTGGGCGCAGGCCAGAAATGGGCTGCCCATCCAAACTAAGACTCAGCAAAGACCACAGCTGACCAGAGGGGGACCGGCTCCGATTGTGAGCTGGTCTCAGTTCTCTTTTAGAATGAACTCGAGAAAGTTTCTGTTTTGCGAATTTAACCTTGACCTTGCTTTTCTTCCAAGTATTTGATTTCACTGGAGTTGCTATTTCAGACAAAGCCCTTCCTGGAATTGTGTTTTTCTTCACTGCCCAGAATCGGGATGGTGACCCTCACGCTGGGGGGTGTCACCCGGCAGGCCTGTGTGGCCTGGGTGTAGCAGCTTCTCTGATGCTGAACGATATGACGTTACTGGAAGGCCTGGTTTTGTTGCGCGTGGTTTTGCTCACAGTGGCAGTTTCCAGGAACCGATGGGCACCATCACGTGAGGACTTTCTGCACATCTGTGCTCAGCCATAGGCGGAGGCTCTGTGTCTTCCAGGCTCCCAAGCACCCCGAGCTGCTGCTGGCGGATGGCGGCTGTCAGGCCAGCCGCAGAGCGCACTGGGCGTGTCATTCTAAGAGCAGCCCATCTTGTCGGACCCACGGCGAAGGCGCTAGAATCATCGAAGGAACCCTCTGAAACTTCTGGCTTCCAGACAGACAGGCAGCCACATCTGCCTCTTTCGACCTGGCCTTCGCAGGCCCAACACGTGCATCTGGAATATGGATCTAGGAAGAGAAATTGCCCCTTCCAGCATGCGCCTCGCCTCCTGGCCCCCGGCTCGCTCTGCAGCGGCCATTAAATCACTTGCATCCCTGTGAACCGAAATGATAACAAAAGCACTATTCTTAAGCCCAGAAATGTTTGCCTTGTGCTCAGCTCAGCCAGACAGCTTTTCCAGATGGCTTTCATGAAGTCAACTTCATCCAGATTTTGTTTCTGCACGGAGCCCGGCTCTCACCATATGGCTGGTGCATATTGCTCTGGCGAGCTGTGGAAAGTTCCAGTACACTGTTTAATTTTGGTCCCTGGACTATTTTTTTTTTCTGCCCCTAGTGAGCAGCGTGCCCCGTGCCCCTGCCCTTCCCCTCACTCTTTCTTCTGCTGGCACATGTCAGCTTGAGATTTTCCTGGAAAGAGTAGGATTGCCGAGGAGGGGATCATCTAGGGTAGAATCTGTTGCCCTCACCTTCTACTACCCACCCTGCAGCCCTTGGAGAATGGCCGTGAGCTTGGAGTAGGCTCTTCATCATACAGGAGAACCTCGGAGAACTCAAAAGAAGCGTTGTTCAAAATGTCTGCCTGTCGTCTCTGTGCGCGAGCTGACGCCGAGCATGAGGCAAAGCTGCTGATGCTCGCCGGGTGTGGGGCGGGTCTCCTGTGGGTCAGAGAAATTAAATTAACAGAGGTGAGAGCCCAACCTGCTTGCTCAGTGTTGTTCGTGTCATTATATTTTATTCCTTGCCTTCGACTTGTGTTGGTCTGTGGTGGAATGTTCCAGAAATTTCACCGGGTATGATGTCTGCTCAGGCACTAACTTATTTACGGTCTGCTTGGGCTTCGGTTATATGACTGCCATAAATTTTAATGATGCTGATTAGTCATAGGGTGACACTTGGAGTCTTCAGCTGTTCAGCTGCCTCTGTTATTAGTGTTTTCAGTGACATGATTTGGCACCATTTTCCAACACATTTTCAGGAAATTAGTCTTAAGTTAGAGAAGAACTTGACTAATAGAGCTACTGACAGTCAACTGTTTTCTTTACCCTCTCGGGGACTTGGACTGGAGGAAAACGTCGCCATTACTCACGTGCGCGCTCCCCACGCCGGGCTCCTCCTGGGTCTGGTACATGAAGAACCTGGCTGGGCGCAGGGCTGGCAGCGGGCACGGGCACGGCTCCCGCTCCAGGTGACCGCCCTGCAGGGAGCAGCGCTGAGGCGGATTCCGAAGTCGCTTCTGATCTGTCATGGGCGCCTGTCAGGAGGGCACCTCTGCCATTGCCTTTTAGTACGTTCATCCCTATGGCGCCTCAGGGGAGCCCCCAGGAACCCCGAGGTGCCTTGGCAGCCTCCAGACCAGACCAGGCTGCCTGAGAGCAGAGGGTATCCTCGAAAGTACCTGGAGGGGCCTGATTACCCCCCCCCATGAACGCGGATGGCTGTCCTCTCCCTGGGGGCGACAGGGACCCGACACTTGTGTCCGTGACAAGTGCCCAGGCGGCAGTGAGGCTGCGAGTGCAGGGACCACACCCGGAGAATGCTGTCCTGGGGGCTGTGGGGCTGATGGTCCATCCAGCTCCACGCCTTGGGGGAGACTGCACGCTGTGGGGCGCATGTGCCCAGCTGTGCCCCACGGCGCTGGGCTCGGGCAAGCCTGGCATCGCTTATTTCTGCCCGGAAACGGACTCGCAAGGGGCAAGGGGTGCTCGCCTCGGAAGCCTGCAGATGGTGCTTGTTCCTCCTGCTCTTTTCTGGAAGCGGCCAGAGTTTGTGTCATGCGGGGCGGGCAGGGCACAGGGGCGGGCAGGGCACCGGGGCGGGCAGAGCGCCAGGGAGGCAGGGACAGCAGGCGCTACGCCGAGCCCAGCATGGCATGGAGCTAGTGACGGGGCCCAGCTAGGTGCCCCCGTCCGGGCCAGTGCCAGCAGGCGAGCTCCAGTCGGACCGGCTCGGCACGCGGGCACCGCCTCTACAGGCCTGAGCCCAGCATGGCTGCTGAGCTCGCGGCCCGGGCGGCCCTCAGCTTGGGCGGCGGCTCCGGCGCCTTCATCCTATGTCCCCTCCCCGGGCAGCGCGCGTTCCCAGACCGGGTGGGACGAGGGCTCGCGGAGGTCATCGGGCTCCTGTGTCTCTTGCAGAGTCGCGAGCATCCAGCAGCAGCTGGCGCAGCTGGAGAGCGAGTCGTGGCCGGGCCTGGCCGAGGCCGACAGGGACCGGCTGCAGCTGGTCAAGGAGAAGGAAGCGCTGCTGCAGGAGCTGCAGCTCATCGTGCAGCAGCGGAGGCCGGCGGAGGACGCGGCGCGGCTGGAGGACGAGCGGCGGCGGCTGGAGGACGAGATCCAGCGGGCCCGCGCCACGTCCGTGCAGGGCGCCACGGAAAGGTGGGCCGCACCCCTCCCCGCGCAGGCAGGGAGCGCCTCCCCCAGGCTCGCTTGCCGGCCCCATCGAGGCAACCCCACGTCTCCTGGCTCGGTGTCACCGGGCTCGTCAGCGCCGACCGGCTCGGTGGCCCGAGCAAGAGCCCCCTCTCTCGTCTCCGCCCGGGAGTTGGCTGCCGAGTCCCTCCTGTCCGGACCCCAGCTGACCGGACCATGTGCCGGGTCCCTGACGGGGGCGCTTCGGCCTGTAGTGGGCTTCCCCTTCCGGGGTGCTTGGCCGGGGCCTCCCTTCGTAACCATCGGCTTCTTGCCTTCAGGCTTCTTCTCTCGAGCAGCTGCATCTCAGCTCTTCAACCCACCATCCCAGGGCCGGGGGGGGGGGGGCAAACAGGTGCCCGCCCAGCAGGAGAGAAACCGTGTCCGCTCGGTGTTTGTGACGAGCAGATGCTTTTTAGGATTCAGTCCTTCAGACCCACGTCCGTTTGGGAAAGCGTAGGTGAAGTTCCTGTCTGGAGAAATCTCGCTGTGGTTGAGATCCGCTCACAGACCGCCGTTTCCCCAGCAGGATTCTGCTTCAGGAGAAAAGGAACTGTCTGCTCAGGCAGCTGGAGGAAGCTACGCGCTTGGCGTCCTATCTCCAGTCCCAGCTGAAAAGGTGGGCCGCGTCCGGGGAAGCTATGCCCGGAGTCACGGGGAATGCGGCGGTGGGTACATTGTGTGTTTAAATGAGCAGCTTCTGAGTGACTCGGGCAATCAGAGAAGAGCCGAATTTGACTCAAAAACAAGTGTGACGTCCCGCGCAGCCGCGGCTTTGTGGTTTAGTCCTCAGCACCCGCGTGTGCATCTGTCTACGCTTACACACTTGTGCGTTTTTAGTGGTGTTTTAAAGAACATGTTTTTAAAACACGATTTAGACACTCAGCAAAAGCCCGTTTTCAAGCATTCTGCGGCATGATGGCCGAGGCTCCGAATGTCTTATTCTCTCAGTTAACTCTCCAGAGAAGCTGGGAGACAGGAACTGCTACTCGCATTACAGGCCCTCTTGGGGAAGCAAGAGTGGGGGCCGGGGGCGGGGGAGGG
>PVHY01008641.1:0-60428 GCA_004024945.1 Uropsilus gracilis
AATCAACACGCAAAAATCAACAGCATTCATATATGCAAAGAATCAATCAGAAGAAGAAGAAATTAGAAAAAACACCCCATTTACCATTGCACCAAAGACAATCAAATACTTGGGAATTAACCTAACAAAAGACGTAGTTTGTAATTTTCAAGGCTGACAGAGGAAAGAAATAATGTAAGTAGCTCTGGTATATAGAATCAAGGCATATTTGGCAGTGATTTGTATTTTACATATGGCCCTCAGTATGCCCCAGACATTCTACTATGTCTCATTCTTCACTAAAGCACCGTAATGGGACTTCAACAATCAAAGTTGAGATATATCCAAGGAAACCAGAATTATATCAATTTTTTTAATAATTAAGAGGTTGTAGAAATCTACTGCATGATGAAACCACTAAGTCATAGCTCAAAAAAAAAAAAAATGAGTTTCTGTGGATCAGAGAAAAACAAATACCCTAAAATAGAATATGACCTAATTCCAACTAGTTTTATAAAAACAGAACCCAAGTATTAACATGGGACTTTGAGATTGTTCCTCTGTTCTCCTTGGCATTTATTCATATAACCATTCCCTCTTATAATTTGAAGAGACAGAAGGGGGAGCATATCTCAGAGTTGATAGTTGAAAGCAAAAGTTCATTCATCTAATGTCCTTCAAGTCCTTGTATCAGATTCAACTACCAGGCTTGACCATGAGGTAGTAGATGGAGGGTGAATTTCCTTCTCTTCCACATGAATACCTGTAGAATTTATAATATCCACATTAATCACTATAAATCTCTTGTTTTAAGTGAGTTTACAAAGGTGTATTTATATTTGAAAATTATACAACTAAAGATTTCTACATTTCAAAGTCCTTCAGTTATGTTCCACTATTTTAATATCATAATTAAGTATAATAAGTGAGTGGTTGTGGGAGTGGAAACAAAGACAAAATGAAAATGATGATATATTGATATTTCTTAAGTTAGATGGTAGGCACATACAGGTTCATTATCCTATTTTTTTTCACATGTTTGAAATTTTCCATTATAAAAGATTGAAAATGCTAACTTTTTCAGTTTTATCACCAGCTCACAGCCATAATTTTTATCAATATGAGAATCATGATTAAAATCCACTCATATGTTTGACATTTAACAATGCATGCTGAAGACATCACCTTAACATAACGTAACCTGAGAGAAATAGCTTGACATTTTTTAACTCCTGGGTCTTTGCCTGAATAAATATGGGCCATTACAGAAGTTCTGCTCATAATCATCAAATATTATTCTAATGCATCAGGAAGTCAGGGATACCAAATGAACTGCACAGTTATTGGAAGGGTGGAGGCAGGTTGTATGTAGCATTTTATGAATTTATTAAACACTCTAAATCAACATCATACCTAACTAGACCTTAATGGGCTGAACATTCTTAATTTATCAGCCTCCTCATTGCTGACTTAGCTTTTATTCATCCTATTGTTTCTAACATTCCAGATTAGGGATATTCAGTTTTGTGCCATCAAACAGCATTTATTAAAACTAACAATATATAAGTATTTAAACCTTTCAAAAATTGTTTCTTTACGTACAAGTATTGGTACCATCCCAAGAAAAGACAAAACTCCTTCATAAAATCGTTTTCTTACTACACAAGAGTTAGTGTTTAATAAATGTGTACTGAAGAAATAAATGGTAGAAGAGAATATTTAAATGACTAAAAAATTTTATGATAGATTTCAAATAAAGGAAATTACAAAATATATAAGAAAAAGTGTTTATAAGATTTTAAAATTAAGGCCACTTGAAAACACAGGGAGTGACTGTAGGAAGTAGTGCTACAATATATGGAAGTTTTTAAAGATCATATATAATTCTTTTTTATTCTAAAAAGGACTATTGGTTTAAGAGCTACATAAGAAGCAGTGAAAGCTCTAGGAAAAAGTTCTGATGCAACACATTTATTATGGGATAACATTAGTTTTAAGTTTGACTTTGCTTAAAATTGGTTTCAAAAGATCTAAACTTCAAATCTTTAAAACAAAAAGAATTGTAAAACCCATATTATATGAATGATTACTTTCCATCTCCCTTTCACTTTTCATTTCCCTTTACTATTGTTTGTACCAAAAACCAAGTAGCAACAATGTGAGAATTCAAATAATCCTGACTTTTCATAAACCAGAGGGCTATGTTAAATCTGTACTAACCATCTACATGATATTCTCGTCATAACAAAGAGAATCAGCTCAAAAATTGTCAGCACCAAATGTCAAACTTAAATTATAAATAAATAAAATTTAGGCACAATCAATTGGTTTGTTCCTATCATGATTTTAATACCTAAGTACTCAATCACTTATTTCAATATTAGATAGTCAATCCTGTGTCCTCGCAACAGGCCAATGGCAGTTACCTGCAGCCTTTAGAGGAATCTTGTGAAGACAAACTGTCAATCAAATGAACTGAGTACCCATAATATGCAAAATAATCAGAGGAGATCAGAATAAAAGCTTCTCATTGCATGCACTCCATACAGCTGCTGAGACACTTAGGTTTGCAGCAGCAAAAGCACTAGATTGTGCAGGCTTGTCAAGTGTTACTATGCCAAGGCATGAAAACATCAATAATGACTACATCTAGCAATTTGATTCCAGCAGTCTTTCATTGTGTTTGAGTATATCTATATGGATCATACACATATGGATAGCTCATTATAGAGGAGGCATGCTATAGCTAACATGGTGCACAGATTGCCCATATAACCCCAATTTTCTCTCACTGGCAACTTTTTGATGTTTTATTCCCCTACAGGGCTATAGTTTGTTTTCTTCATATAGGCAGTTTAACAATGAGTTGTAATGGAAATTTTGCCTTAAAAATATTTAGTCATGGGCTCAGTTGGTTAGCAAACAGCTAATGAAGCTGAGGTCACAGTCTCATATTGGTATGAAATGCATACAGAAGAAAAATATTCCAACCTGACATCAGCTCCTGCTTTGTGGCAGTAGCCTTCTGCTGGAATATCAGAGATTGAAGGGAGTCTGGTTGAAGAGTGTCAAGAGGTCAAATGCAATGGTCAGTAGCATGGTCTATATGGTTAATAATACTGTTAATAATACTTGAAATGTGCTAACTGAACACATCTAAAGTATTCTCAAAACACTAAAATTTAAAAAAGATGTGATGTGATGGATGCGTTAATTAACTTGATGGATGTAATTAATCCATAATGTTTATATAGACCAAGTCATCCCATTGTACACCTTAAACACTTTACTTCAATAGAAAAAAATAAAATTAAACTCTGACTTAACAAATCTATCAGAAACAATAATCTCGTATACTTTGATCTACTAATTCCAATTCAGGTAATTATTCTCATAAATAATACCATTGATTGTTAATAGATATTACATGTGATCATTCATCTTGCAGGGTATTTTCATTTTGGTAATTGAAAGATTGGGCAGCACCTAAATGCCTAGAGCAGAGAACTGGCTAAATGAGTCAAGGAGAACCCATAGGATAAAAATGATATTGCCATTTTAAAAAGGAATGAATTATGTCCCCATACACTGACCTGGAACTAGCACAGTAGGAACTAGTACTTGAATGATGAGAGAATAGGCTATTCACATGAAGATCGAGGATTACATCAAGCCAAGTACCAACAAACTGAAAATACTCTGAACCAGATACCTGACTCTAAAGGGCTATTCATAGTGACTGAAGTGAGGGAGATGAGGAAGGGGAGAAGATGGAAATGAAGATCTGCACATAAAGTAGACCACATACAGCACTTAAAGTCATGGTAGAAGGTGACATTTTATTCTAAATAAGGAACAGTACAATATTTAAAGGAGAGGCCTTGGCTTACATTTTAAATTAATCACTCTACCCTGCATTTGGAACTAGAGTTATAGAGAGGTGGCCATTGAAGAAAATATTGAGTGGCATCAGGATGATACTAACAAGCAAATGAGTGGAAAATATTCTAGAGATGAAATGCCTGGTGTTGTTGGACACTTGAATGTTATTGTTCTCCCCTGTATCTTTTTTGAAAGCATTAAGGAGTATGAATATAAAATTCTATATAAAAAAGTGCGTATGTGTGTGTAAATGAATGAACTAAGTAACAACCTGAATACATACCTACAAAGAACAAGCCTGTCTTCAAAAACAGGCATTAAAAAAGTATTTATTTTCTTTATATTTAAAAGGGTATAGCAACCTAAATGCCCCAAAATAGATGACTGGATGAAAAAAAAAATGTGGTACATATACACAATGGAATATTACTCACCAATTAAAAATGACAAATTTGATGATTTTATAACAACATGGATGTACTTACAAGGAATCATATTAGCAGAAACAAGTCAAGAAGAAAAAGACAGAAACCAAATGGCTTCACTAATATATGGGATACAGTGAAAAAATAAACAAAAGACTTGGGGAAAAGTCAAAACAAGCTAAGCACCAAACTGAAGAGCACAACTTTGAGCAGGAGGGAAAAGGGGGGGGGGATTGAGGGGGGGGTAAACCCCAGGGATTACAATGTTGTGAAATTTATATATAAATTAAAATTTTTTTAAATAAATAAAGTATATTCACTGTATTTATCCTATACTGTCACATTTACAATGAAAAAAATGCTGTATTTGTATGAACAAAATAGTAATGCTTTCTAGAATTGTTTATTTTTATCACACTGCTCAATTCCTAAATAAGTTTTCAATTTGATTCTACCTATAAACATGATTAAAAGTCAGTATCCAGGAAAAAAAAAAAGGGAATAAGTGTTAATAACTGTGCTTGTGGTGACATGAAGATTAAGAGTTAATATTGAAAGTGCACAATACAGTGATTAGCACATTGAAGATGGTAGCCATTACTAGGAATTAAGATGGCAAGGAGGAACCTGATATCATACCAGGGGGATGATATAAGATTTTTGAATAGAAGGCTAAGGCAATAGCAAGTTTTTAGGAAGATAGTAAGTGGTAGCATATAGAAACAAGCATGTAAAGGAGATCATTACATTCCTCATGACATATATTTAGAAAGAGATAGAAGATATTTCATTATCACCATTGACAGAAGAAGGAGAGAATGACTTCTCTCAGGTCAAACTACAAATAAAGGGGCAGAAATGAGACTAAGCTGGAAAATCATGCATCCCAGTCTAAGTATGCTAATTCTCTAGAACCCTGCTGCCTACATTATTCAAATACGGTACGTGAATCTGGCTATTCATATGACCTTTTTCAAATATTAAAGCTTACTGGAGCCCAGTAGATAAATAATATACCAAAGGTCAGAGAACAGAGAAAATAGTAGTGTCTCCCAAAATCTAAAATTTTCCACTTCTTTAAAATTTGTACTAGGTTCCAATTTTGTTCAAAAATCAAAGCTTTTATTTAAATAACATGAAACTACTTCTCTTTGCTCCTGTGGAAACTGCATGTATCTATGTGTCTATGTAGTACTTGTGTGTGTCTTCACACCCACATTTCCCTCAAGGGCAAATAGTGACCTGTCACCATTAACTCAATTGTGCGGAAAAACACTTCTGGAGAGAAATTATCATTTAGTTTACCATCTCTTTAAAATCAGTAAAGATTTTTACTAATACCTCAGAGGAAATATTGCAGTCAGTAAATGTGAGACTTTAAAAGTCATAGTGATTAATGAAAGAACAAGCTTTCCCTGTAAAAATAAAGCATAAAGTCATTGAAGATTCTTTAGTTTTAAAAAATGCTATACTTTCATTGAGATTTAGTGTCTTTTTAGTCAGTTGAGGTAGTGAAAAACCAAGATATGTACCTTTTTGGGACTAAATGAAAAGGGACTTAAATAACAAAGACCAGTTATTTCTACTTTTCAAATTTTGACATTTTCATTCTTAAACTTCTCATGAGCCTTCTACTCGTTTCCAAAATATAACTGAAGGAACTACCTAGATTTTCTTTCTTTTAGTTTCAGGGCAAACCTACTTGGCATGCTGCAGAATCACTAATCTAGACTTCTCAAAGCAACAGTCATTTACAAAGTCAGAGGAGCAAGTATAAAGAGCCAGCAGAGAGAGGGTTACATGTTAACTCATGACCTTTGGGAAGTTATTTATTTTTCCCAGACTCAACATCTTCATCTGGATTTTGCTGCATTGGCTATTTTTCAAATTATTATCATAAATCTAGATTCAAATAGGGCAAGTGTTTCAGTATGATATCTCTAAACCCAAAGAGGTGTCATGTCATCAATATAAAATAATCTTCTCAGCTGAAAGGCAGAGGGGTAAGATGCAAGCCAGATTTTCCAGCCCTAAGTTTAGGAAACTAGTATGCAGAAAAGGCGTTTGTTCATTAATTCATTTGAGTTCTTTACACTGATAGCACCATATGCAATATAATTTTCACTGAAATATGGATCTCTAATTGTCACTTAAATGTCTTCGAAAAGGATTACACTATGAAGGCTATGATGCAGTTTGAATATGCCAAAGACTGTCTGTCACATCAGGTAATGCAATTAGACACAGAAGACATTGCCAGTGTTTTAGAATAAATCACAGGACTGTTAAAGGTAGTGAAGCATAGCTTGGCTGATTCATGCATCATGAAGGACTATTGCTGGAGCACCAACATCTGTCTGACAAATGCTTCTCCCAGGTTCCCAGGTTTCCAAGAGAAGCTATTAAACTTCCAACAGCACATAATTCAATTAAAGAAAAATTGGAACTATGAATTAACAAGAAGCAAATGCAAACAAAACACCTTGAAACTTGGGCTATAAAAAGCAGCATGCTAAGATCAAACTAAACAATTCCCTGAAACTTAAAAGAAAATCAAAGGAGTCAATAGAATTTGAATGTAAGAAACTTCTCCAAAGAGGAAATACAAATGGTCAACAGGCACATGAAAAAATTACTCAACGTCACTAGCAATAAGGGGAATGCAAATCAAAACCATAATGAGATACCACCTTACACCAGTAAGAATGGCCCACATCAAAAAAACAGGCAACAACAAGTGCTGGTGAGGATGTGGAGAGGAGGGGACATTCTTACACTGCTGGTGGGAATGTAAACTGGTCCAACCTCTATGGAAAGCTGTATGAGGGCCCTCAAATTAATGAAAATGGAACTACCATATGACCCAGCAATTGCTCTCTTGGGAATCTACCCAAAGGAGACTTCAATGTGGGTACAAAGGGACACCTGTACTCAGATGTTTATTGCAGCACTATTTATAATTTCAAGGACATGGAAGCAACCAAAATGTACAAAAACAGATGACTGGATGAAAATGATGTGTTATATATACCTAATGGAATATTATTCATCAATTAAAAATGACAAATTAGACAATTTTATGATAACATGGATGGACTTAGAAGAATTCATATTAGTAGAAACAAGTCAAAAAGAAAAAGACAGAAGCCAAATATTTCGCTACTATATGGGATGTGGGAAAGATAAACAAAAAGCCATGAAGTCAAAACAAGCCAACCAAATTGAAGTACACAACTTGGGGGGTTCAGGGTGGGAACAGTCAGGGAGGGTGAGTGAACCCCAGAGATCACAGAAATGTGAAATTTATATATAAATAAATTATCTTTTTAAAAAAAGAACATTATTATGAGGCCTTTAAAGGGGCTGCTTTCATTGTGGGTACATGATTTTCAGGACACCAGCCAGCCCCAGCTCTGTCCAATGTCCTTGAAAAAATCACTTCACCTTTTTGTCCCCCAGTTTCCCCATCTGTAAAAAAAAAAGAATAAGAAAAGAAAAAGAATTTGAATGTAAGGAAAACTTAAGCTCTATATCATATTTAAGAAGATAATATATAATTGTATTGAGTAAGTTACCACTAGTTCATAAAACAAGTGCTTGTGTACTGTTCCTACTTCCAAGACTGTTACAATTAATGAATTAGTTTTGTGTTTTTAGCTAGTTGGCATCTTTGACACTAATATGACACCATCATTATGGTCTATGAAGGTATAGTAGTCTTCTTAGAACTGCTCTAACAAATTACCACCGAATTAGTGACTTAACATGACATAATAATTTTGTAATTCAGGAGGTTAAAAGTTCAAAATGGCTTTTACAGAGTTCAATCAAGGTGTCAGTAGGACCACATTCCCTCTCAAGGCTCTAAGAGAGAATCCATTCTTTGATTTTCCAACCCCCAGAGACTCCTGCATTTCTTGGCATGCAGCGAGTTTTCATTTCAAGGCCCCCAACTATATAGCTTATCTTTGCTTCCATTTCTGTGCCTCCTTCTCTGACTCTCCTGCCTCCCTTTGTCCCTTACAAGGCCCACGCAATTATATTGGCTCACTCAGGTATTTCCAATAATCTCCCCATCTCAAGAGTATCCATTTAATCATAATGGCAAAATTTCTTTTGCTATGTAAGGTGACATAGTCACAGAGTCTGGGACCAAGGATAGGGACATCTTTGGAGTCTGTGATTCTACCTACCATAAAGTAAGCTGGAGGTTAACTAGGGACTTGTTCACCATGTCAGGTATTCGAATTTTGGATCATAGCTGTGTCCTTAAGGGTCATTTAGTTCCTGAGTCCATTTTACGTCTCCACCATTTGATATCTATGCCATCTTCAATTTAAATTTATATTGTTTCTAATCTCATAATTCAAGATCTTAAAATTACTGTGTTCTGTGACTATAGTTCTTCACCATTCCTCTCTCTTTTGTTTGTCTTATTAAGAGTATTCTTTTTTGACAGAGAGACTATATCTTGTCAGCTTAAGTAAGAAGTAAACTTAGAAAAGCTCAAAATTCTACGGAAAATAATATATTCATCAATAGCAGAGAAATTGTTCTTTGAGACACACTGATTAAAAAGCTACAGACAAGTCCATTGAGGATTTGGAATAGTCTGCATTTATGGGTAGGGAAAGATAGAAGCATTCAAATGGAATCTGTTAAAATAAAAAACAAACACACACACACACAAGAATAGGTCAAATCTGAAATTTTTCCCAAACAACCAAAAATCATTTCAGTCATAAAATGCAAGCACAATGCAGTTCACTTTGTGAAATCAATTCAAACTAGGTCATTTTTTGTCTATGTCTCTGTAAACCATAAGCAAAACTTCCCAAATCTGATGAGACAACCTGTGATTAATCCCTTGTCATTAAGAAAATTCCAATATTACAACCAACCATTGTGAAGACTAAATAACTACTGTTTTCTCATTATATAAGCTGCTTTTTAATAATATACAGTTGAATTTCATTCCATGTTTTGGCTTGAAAGATCCCAGTTTGCAAACTGTTGTTTTAGACAACTGTATGTGTAATAGACCTCTACCAGTGGCTATTTGGTGATTCATCAGTCTGGGGTTGGCTATTTCTGAACTTCTGACAAATCCAAGCATGAAGTTTATAGGTACAAAGATAGAGATTCTTGGCAAATGTCATTTGGACTAGGGTTTATTTTCAGTTTTCCGTAAATCAGGCATTTACAGGAAATTGGTGTCTCAGTCCTTATCAATCCCTAAGTTTTGTTTTCTTGAGGAAACACTCATTTTTCCAGCTTATATTCTATGCTTTCATTTTTTTATTAAAATTCTTTTACAACCTTCTTATAAAAGACTTCCTTAAATCAAATTATATAATGTGTACATATCATTATCCCCAATATTCTTTCAAATTCAGCTTTGTAAACTTTAGGTATCTACAAATATCATTCAAAACCAATTTGTTTAGGGAAGGCAACTCCATATTTAAATGAAAAGGTCAGCCCACAACAACAGACACATAATCAGATATGGGTAACCATATCCTGAAAGCTGTAGGCCATGTTTCTGATTAATTTAAATTCTAATTTTAAAATCACTTCACAAATGTCTGGAAGCTGAGAGTAACTCTTAACACTATTTATAACATCATGATCAATGGACTATTTTTTTTCATTTTCTTCCAAAATAAAAGAAGGAAATGAAAAGCAAAAATCCATGTCAATGAAACTTTCAGAGTTTCCAGTTTAGACATAAAAGCCAGGAAATGTAAGTTAAGTATCTCAAGGGAACTTAACTTATTCATATTTCATATGCTTCATCTCAAGATATAACACTTAACTGTATAATTAGCAATCAAAAATATTTTATCTGTGTACTGTGGGTGTTTGATGTTATTATGAGATCCTTGATTCTTGCATTTCCTGACTTGTGTGTTTAACTGTATAACCTTAATGCTGCATTATTGTTGTGTCTTACATTACTTATTGATAGTTTGTAAATGAAATAGATGCCCTACCAGGCTTTTCTACCTCTTACTTCCGTAGATAATTTCTGCAGCACACATTTTATGAACCAATATTACAGAAGCTCTATAAAAATGTAATGAAAAACAACACAATTCTTGCTGAAATGTATGGGGGTTCTAAAAGGTTTTTCACTTTGTAACAATTATGTTGAATCTCTCTGAAAGGTTGTTACTTGTTTTGCTTCTTTATGTCATCACATCAATTTTACCTTGTGCAGAAAACATATTTTAAAATTAAAGCTCCACAGCAATTTCCAAACTATCAAGAGCTTAAATGTAGCCTTATAAGACTTGCGTTATGTTGTTTTCTCTAAAAATCACCAAGAACCCTACTAAAGGACAGAATGAGTCAGTATTTAAAGATATGCCAGTTGTGAAAATCAGTTCTTTCCTATTCATGATTTTCCAGTGACACATTTCTCTGGCAAATGGCAAAGTGATAGTAGTTTAAAAGTCAATGATTTCTAATGATAAAATTTACCAATTCAAAAATCTTAGCTTTCAGACATCATAAGTAATTTTATCCAAAATTTTCCACAGTAAAAAAACATAACCTCTGTATCCATCTACACACACACACACACACACACACACACACACAGGAGAAAGAGAGAGATTTCTATTATTTCTACTTGACCTCAAAAGCTCCACCTCCCCAGTTCAAAGAAGAGTAAATTCAGAATCCCAAAATTTCTAAAAATTTTCTTTCTAAATCCAAACAACATTATAATAAAATATTCGTATTCCTTTCACCATACTGAGAAAAGTTTATATTTCAACAATTACTGGCTCTGAAATTAGAGATATGATGAAAATATCTGTTCAATGGAGAGCAACTATGAAAAAAAAATGACTTTTTCACCAGCTTCTGTGATTTCGCTGAGTCCATGGGACAGCACAATGGCTTAGTAGAATTCTGGGATAGCAGATAACGACATGGTGTCTAATTTAATTTATTCAGTCACCTAAAAATGCTAAAATGTTGGCACTATGTGTTCATATTTCATAGTTCAATTTCATATTAAGAACTTTTAGCTCCTATATATAATTGTACAGCCCTACAGAAAATACCCTTCCCCTGATATGTATATTATTTCAGCCCCACATAAGAAATTATCAATATACCACATGTATGTGTTGTGAGGGAGAGAAAAGTAGATGCTATATATATCTCCAGACCATAAGCAAGTATTTTCCAAAAATTTTCTGCTCAACAATTTATGATTCTGAGGCCTATCACTTCAAATATACTTTCTGAATTACGGTATATTGTATCTTAATGGGAAAATCAACATGCTTGCATGAGGGGACTCAGTAAAATGTGTAACTGCTTTTGGAGTTTAAATTGGTTGTGAGAAGACAGCTATAGTAGGGCCCTTGGAGAAAGATGTCTGAGAATTCCTATTGTTACCAAGCTTTTTTTTCCAGCAGAAAACAAGTAGCACTAATTCACAAGTATCTGAGAGAAGATGGATTTGTAGACAACATTACTACAGAATGGAGGTCAGCAAACTTTTTCTGTAAAGGTCAGATAGCAAATGTTTTAATATTTGCAGGTCACATATCTGTCATATAGTCTTTTTTTTTTTCAATAAGATTTTTAAGATGTAGAAGCCATTCTTAACTATGATCCATAATTTAGTCTGTAGACTGTATTTTACCAAGCTCTACTATAGAAAAAGAGAGAAACTCACCAAATTTAAGTTTCCACAGGGTTAAGCTGACTCCCTGGTACAGTGTTCCTTTGTTACCTAACACATTACTACAAAATCCAAAAGTGCAAAGACCATTTATTTTGCTCACACATTCACAATTTGTTCCAAGTTTGGTGGGAATGGCCACTGCTGTACAGCATAACAATGAGAATAGGGCCTCAACTGGGTGTTACTGGGGACTAGTGAGAAAGTTCAGGCTACTAGGTTCTTGCAGTGCACTCAGATCAATGTACTGGGAGTGATGTTCCCAAGTAAACTAAGCAGATGCTGTGTCACTTTTTCTATCTAGATTCACTACATCATCTCTGCTGTTGTCACAAATCCACAGAGTCAAGGGGAAGAACTGTAGATACCACCTCTTGATATAAAGTAGTAGGAGGGTCATCAAAGTAGGGAATGTGGTATGGGAAACATAGTTGTGGACATCTGGGAAATGTACAGTCTTATACGACCTAAGCAAATTTTTCAAAAGATGTTTACTTCTTGGCAACCTGAAGATTAAGTTCCTCTCCCTCTTCTTGCTTCCAGGATGGGACAGGTTTGAACAAAGTAAATGAAATAAACCTTTATGAGAAATCTTTGGGGTACTTCATAATATTTTCTGCAGTGCTAAAATACTGTTGCAGGGTTAAGTTTGGAAACTAAAGCCCATATGCCTCTTTTACCAAAAAAATGTCAGCTCAGCACTGTGGCTTATAAAAATGTGAGTTAAGGAAGATAAATCAGCAAACCAAAAGAGAAAGTGTGTTAAATATATCCTTTCTCCTTTTGAATGGTTTCCCAAGGAGACAAAAATGTTCCTTGATCTGTAACTTAAAAAGGACAGAGGGTCCCTTTCTGACATTTTTTTGGTTGGAATCTCGGTATATCACTAGTCTTACAGGTTTATTATTTGAGGTGCATCTCAGCAACTTACGCTTACCTCCCTTTGCTACAGTCCAATAATTTCTTATGTTAGGCTATTGATCTGGACAGGTGGCTGTCAGTGACCAGTTAAGGAGAATGTGGCAAGGGAAAAACAGCCTGTGGTGTGCACCACTGCCCATCTCAGCAATCAATTCAGAATACCACAACTTTATCAACTGTTTGAAGAGCTATATTTATCATGAAGAATCATAGCAGCAAATCACATGTTTCAGTTGTTCAACTTTGATTTGATTTTCTCCTGCTTAGCATGAGAGCTGACAGTCTTTATGGAGACATCTGCATTGTGCTGAATTGTTAGAGTAAACCAAATAGCTTCAAATTTTATTGTCTCTTTTAGATATCTGAGCAAGGCAGATTTAGCTGAGTTAATAGTTTCAAGTCATGTTTTTAAGGATTTTAAAAGCACATGTCCAACTTTCCAACTGATTATGGATACAGATCAGCGTATAAATTGTGGCTACATGTTATTATAGTATTTCCACTGATGTTATGATAATGTTAAGAAAATTTAAAAATAAGAGAAACAGGATTATAAACTAGAAATTGAGGACCTGCTTTGAAGTTCCTTTGAACAGAAAACATAATGTTCTTATGTTTACTTGTTAGGGGAAACAATAAGGTGTGTATCAATAGTATACATTTATTTGGAGTAACTTGGGATGATTTCATGGAAACTCCCCTTTTATCAAGTCATGTCTTGGCACTGTATAAAGGAAAACTAATTTTCCTACTACCCTTCTAAATCCTCATAGAGATTACCTATGATAAAAGACAGATTAACAGGAAAAAAACTAAGAAGTCACTAATATGGATAAGGCACGTATGTATCACAGGCCCCTGTGGGAAAAGGAGTAACTTTTCGAAGTGACTTACAATTCAGGTTTAACTACCATCTAAATAGGAAAAGGGAATTAGAATGCTAGCCACTTCCAGAGAGAAAATGATTTTTTAGGAAAGATGAATGAGACTGTAGAAGAATTTATGGGAGGTATGATAGTTTGTAAAAATTTTTGCCTGGTTGTGATATCAACTTCTAGTCTCCCCTCCTGTCATGAGCCAGTCTTCCTGATAATTTTCTCTTGAGGGATTGATGACAATAAAATTCCTTTCAGAGGAGGAACTGTCTTTACATAGATTAGGAGAATTCAGAGTTAGTACCCCTTTTTGCTGTTTTCAAAGATCCTACAGCTCAAAATAATCAATATACCAAATCACAATATTTTGGAGTAGCATTTCCTGAACTCCATAGTCATATTTTAGGCAAGCATGTTCTGCCACCACACAGCATTAACTCTGAAAACTGACAAACCTGCCAATATAACAAAGAGGGCATGACAAATTAAATACCACTTTTGGAATGGTTTACAAGCATCCCTTCAGAGGCCTTCCTTGAGTTCAAAACACATTTACATTTTTCCAATATTCAATATGCCATCAACCCTGCCATCATCACATAATGTAAATAATTGTCAATTATTCTCCCTTCAGTCAGCATTGGAAAACCATGACACTCAAGTTCTCATCTGAGAATATAATCGTTAATTTTCAGTAACATTCCTAAAGGCCTGGCAAGGGAAATGATATTAAAAGTGACCACCTAAGAATATGCCATTCATCTAATTCTCAGGTTATATATCAAACTCAGTCCTATTTTTGGATAAAGTTATAGAACCAGAAAGCTATATAAATGAACCATATTAACCTAGACCCATGCAAAATCACTTTCCCTGAGTTATGTCTTAATATTCAATCCTAAATTTATACCTAGAGTCCAAATGAGAAAGAGATATTAAGCATGCTACCATGGTTCTGTAAAACAAGGTAAAATTACTATCTTTGACATTATTCAAGGCCTCCTGTATTGAAATTTTTGAATAGAAATGTTTCTTTTTTGATGTGACTCAGGTTGCTTGGGCATGATAAAGGAAATAATTTAATCTAGAACCCGTATTCATTTAAAGTGGGAGGATTTTGATGGAAATAAGACCTAAAGTCTTACCCTCAAGAGAAATAATAAATGTGTTTTTGGATTTAAAATCCAGGAGCACCCCCGAGTCAAGACAGCAAGTCAGTCATATGCATCTACTATGTGCTATATGTACTATGTTCTTACTATATGTACTACTATATGTAGTATTTTTATCTCTGGAACTCACTAAATTAATTGCAAAAAAATAAAATGTACTGACTGAAACTAAGTGGTGGCAATGTCTACAACTTCAGGATATGTCAGCCTCAGGGTTATTGCTCAGTTTTCATTTACTTTTTTTACTTGACAGAACCTTATGGCAATTTGTGTTGCCATAATCACAATCACAAATGGACAATAAAAACAATGGTGCAAGGACAAACCTGGAAAAGAAAACTTGTAAAAATATACAACTGCAGGACATATTGCTGAGAAAAACTTGGGGATAAAAACAAGAACACTAATTAAAAGTCAAGCTGCCACCATTCCCTATATTATCTGACACTCAGTTATCTATTGCTTAACAAAAAAATTTGAAAGTCCTTTCTCTAAAGGGTCTCCTAAGCACCAGAAAACAAGATCACAAATTCTGCATTTTAGCAGATTTAACAATCAATTAACTACCTAATTGCTCTAAAACATACCTATCAAAATCCCCAGTTTTCTTAAATTCCCCTGGGCTTTATATTATTGTATTCTTAAACATGAATTAATAAGAAAATGATATTGCTAAGGCAAGCCAGCAACATGAGATGAAACTAATGCTAATCAGAAAAATGTTATTGCAGAGGGATTGGCCATGATTAGGGGAGTAAAAAAAGTATATTAAATAGTAAAACTAAAATATTCAGATAAAAACTAGACTATTTGGGTAAAAATTTTTATAAATAGAAACATCGGTGGACAATAGAAGACAAATAGGCAGGCAGGCAGATTGATCGATAGATAGATAGATAGATAGATAGATAGATAGATAGATAGATAGATAGATAGATAGATAGATAGATAGATAGATAGATAGATAGATAGATAGATAGACAGACTATGATCAGGAATATAATAACATCTCCTAAAATTAAATGATAGCTTTAAAAGTTAATGAAAAACTGGGAGATAGAAACAATTTTATTACCAAAAGGCTAGGGAAAAAAAGAAAATGAGAGAAAAAATAAAAGACATAGGGAGTACATCAGTGTTTCCAAAAGACATCTAACTTCTGAGTAATTATAGTTCAGGTGATTAGACTAGAGAGGACTGATTTAAGAAAATCATCAAAAAATATTCTGAGAATATTCAGAATATATTCTGAGAATACTCAGAAAATATTCTGAGAATTTCTCAGAACTGAAGGACATAATATAAGGACTGAAAGAGTGCACTATGTGTTTGACATAATGAATGGGAAAAGATCCTCAACTACACACTTTATTGTGAAATTTTAGCTTGCCAAAGATAAATTAAAATTTTAAAAATATATAATAAATTAATTAGTGTATAAATAAGAATTAATAAATTAATTACAATAAAAATATATTACAGGGGGGCTTTCCTAAAATGATTTTTTACCTAAAAATGAAGAGCAATCACATACTGGATGCTAGAAATGAGAGCAGTGATGTCTCTAATGTGTAAGGAAGAAGTATTCCGCGCTAGAAGGAAGTCCCAGAATTATAACTTTGAGTCGAGTCAGTACAGATTATTAAGGCAGTTTGAGGGTAGAGGTTTCTGAACAAGGGGGTCAGGATAACATACTAATGCAAACAAAATTGTCCTCCTTTTTATTGAAGTAACATTGAATTATAACATTTTTAAGTGATCAAACTATTTATTACAAAGTAAATAATTAAACTCTGGTTATCTCACTGTATGTACTATAAAGTAAATATGTAAAACCCAGTTATCCCACCACATGTCCAAAACTGTCCTTCAGTCCCTGGTCACCTCACTACATGTCCAAAAGTGTTCTTTATTTTCTGATTACCTCCTCACGTGTCCAATCAATCTGAGCTCACAAGCACGTGATCAAAAAGCAGGGCATTCATTTTTCCTCGTTGTGGGTCTGTTCCAACTTCCTCCAAATGCGTGGTCCAAGACAAGATGTTCCTCTTCTCTTTTGGCATCTATCTCAACTTTAGGCAGTAAAAGAGCGCCCAGGTAAAACAGGAACCAACACCAGGTCCATCTTCTCAAGACTTGCTCACAGGCTCTCCAAAGACATTTGAATCAAACTAGATAAAATAGGCTCTAACACAAAGTTCCAGTATCCAAACTCTTTAGATTCCTTTAGCATACACCATCAGTTTACATATGCTGAGAATCCAGCATTCAACTGCTACAGACTGTTGCCTGTTTGCAGCAAAGCTCACAGCTTCTCTACTTTCCTGTCCTTTGAAGCCTAACACTGCTCCCCAGAGCTATGGCCACCTCCAGAATGGCAGACCTCTCACCAGCGTAGGCCAAAGCCTGCAGGTCAAATGCAGACTCTTCCTCAGCCGCTGCCCCAATGACAACAGCAAAGTCCTCATGGTCCCCAAAAATGTTCGAATTATTAACATTATATAAATTTCAGGTATGTATCACTAAGAATCAACATATACATTACACCACATTAAGTTAACCACTAATGTACAATTTTATACTTTTTTATCCCCATTGCCTCAACTTACCATTTTTTTAAGAATGATGGGATGCAAAAGAAAATAGTGGGAAAACGGCAGTAGATCCCGTCAATATACAAAAGGTAGCCCAATAAACTTTTCATTTACTATTTTCATATAGTCAGAATAAAATGAAAATGTAAATTATTATTTTTTAAAATCTACAGACAAAATATAGCAGATGTATATACCAAAATTGGATCTATTTTTATCAACCTTGACTATGTAAATGTGAAAATACAAAAGCTAAAAAAATGTGGGAGAGCAGAAGGAAAGGGATGAGTACTAAATTCTTTTTCTTATAAATAAGAAGTCATGTGATAGAACTTATAGTTCATGTACAGTAAAAATAATGCCAATATATGAATTAAAATTATAAAAGCAACCAATAGAAAATTACAGAAAAGTAACAGTGTAGTTTAATTCTGTAGAGGAAATGATAGAGGAGAATAGATGACTAAATCCTTGCCATCGTGACAAAGAAGAAATAAAATCTAAACATAAATCATCAGGAAAGAAAAGCAAAACTATTACTGAGAATGCTAAGATGACAATTGGGACAAATGACTGATAGAGGACAAATGTTTATTTCTGAAGAGAGCAATTGGGGCATGTAAGTCTTGTTTCATTATAATTAATTCTGCATAAGTGTTTTTGAATAAGTATATATATTTTTTCAATAACCAAACATGCAAAATTGATTAAATATTTTTAACTGCCTGAATGTAACAATAAAAGTACTAAGCTTTACTAGATGAATCTCAAATTATATGGTTTCAATTTGTCTTTCATTATCCATTTATTTCTGAAGGATATTTTGAGGCTGAGACATACATGATATATTTTACACATCTTTTGTTAAGTTCAAATCTAAAATTTCTAGGAAAGCACATAGAACCTCTTAGCCTCTGAAATGGCTGATCAAAACTAAGTTTCAATAGTAAACAAGTGTTTTTTGTTTTAAAAAATAAAGTGATTTTCAAAAATCTCCTGGTGAATTAAAAGTCCTACGAAGATTGAAAACCACTACCCTAAAAAGAGGGACTATTTCATCGGACTTCCATAAGGATACACTTCCCAAGATTTCTAGTAATTTACATGCATACTCGGGATCTGGAGAAAAATCACTTGAGAAATGGAGAAAATAAGTAAATATGGGAGCTTTTTAATAATTAAAATATAGCAATCAACACAGATATACCACTGGCTCAAAAAAATCAACTAGTCAAGTTGAAAACAGGAGCAGGAAGTGATTACAGGAGACTCAGGAGTTGAGTTCAACATTTCTGGAGGAGGCGAAGAGGTCTCCTAATCTAACAAGGCAGTGTCATTTGTGGCTATGGCCTTATAAATGTGTGATCATATTTAGCAAAAATCTCTTACAACTAACACTGAGTCATGCTTGCAAATAAACATTAATAAATGTCTACACTTAGTGTAATGTGAATAAATTCTATGAGTAATGTGCTAAGAGAAGTTTAGGAAGCAAATTAAGTCCTTATAGTGGCAATTTCAGCATGTGATTCTTTGTAATGAATGATGTTAACTTTGTTTGGCTATAAAATGTTACATTATTCTAACATATCCCAGTGTTCTTCATTGGTATTTACCAATGTTTGAATGTGCACAATAGGCTACAGTTTTTGCAAATGTTCTTCAACTAATAATTCAATTACATTCATAATAATGTGTTTGGATATCCATAAAGATGATGAATACCACTGATAAAACTTTAAGGATCATTTGTGATTTGTAGAATTCATAGAATTTGCAGGAATTCCAATTTCTCATTGGTAAATCTCAAAGATTAGTACCTGTCAGGAATCTGGAAACACTATAAATTTTCTTTGCAATAAAAGACATTTTAATACCAATTGTGGATGAGTATCTTATGATTCAAGTGTCTTCAAATGAGAACATTTTAAAATTTTTTATTAATCGTTTTGTTTTTTACATATTTATATGTATATATAATATATATATTTATATTATCTCATTGCATTCCCTGGGGTTCTCCCTCTACCCCATCACCCTTGAGCTTCATTTAGATCTTCCCTACTTCTTTTTTCCCTGATCTCTCCCTTTCCCCCACCATCCCCCAACAGCCTGCCCTCTCTCTCAAGGGAGAACTTCTTGATGGATAAGAGGGATGGACTTTCAGGAGAAATATGTGTGCATGTGTATGGGGGAGGGGGAGATGGGGGAGTGTTGATTGAGATTGGCATTGAACCAAGGGAAAACAAATGAACAATGGTGAGAACTGTTAGGAAAAGATCTACATGAGTGCAGTTACTAAAGAAGAAATGTAGGCAAGAAAATATCCATACTTTTTATTCACAGAACTGAAAGAAAAAGTTTATCTATCATCATCTCACTAGCCCTTCATTTTGTCAGATTTTCTTTCTTTATCATTTTATGACAGAATGACCTCTATTTCAAGCCTTGAAATAGAGTACTAACAAGATCATTCTAATAAGATTCCTTTTATTTGTTAAGAAAAGAAGCAGCTATAACTGTATGAGAGAAATATCTACCCATTCTTTGATATTCTTTACTATTGGATTTGTAACTAATTCAATTAAAACCCTAATGAAAATGAGATGTAGAATATGTATAAATGGACTTTATTTAAGATTAAATGTGTTGGTACAGAAAAATTTGGTGAGTTGTAACACTTTTTTCTCAAATATTGATAATAATCTCTCTTGTCACCGTAGCCATTGAGAATGTGGGTGCTAAGTACTATAACTAGTGGCATATTAATTATTTGTTTAGTCTTTTATTATTTTTGTATATCTGTAGTTCTGCCTCAAGTTTTTGTCATATTTCTTATTTATGGGAATCTATCTAAATAGAATATTAAGGAACAGAACAAAACACACATTTATTAAAACCATACAATGTTCCATAGAGCTTCCATACTTAATACTCACAATATTCCTGTGAGTTTTTTGTTATTATTCCCATTTTATGAATGAGGAAACAGACTTAGATGGGTTTAATGAATTTGCAATATATATTAAATGTAATTACCTCTGAATCCAGAACTGGAATTTAAAACAAGCTAATCCTTACTACAAGGTCTATTCTTTCCACTGTACCACAACACACTTTCCTTTTCATAGGAATTGCAGTAACCACCAAAGAATCAATTGTGGTTGTGGTTGTGATTGTGACATCATTAGAGTAGATAACAAACTTAACAATCAGAATAACCTCTTGCTCTCTCTCTCTCTCACACACATACACACACAAATACATTGTAGTGAGAGAGAAACGGATTTCTACAATGCTATTTTTGTTCCCTCTTAAATCAATCTAGGAAAATGTATACACGCACATTAAGCATTAGAGTGAGGCATGAGAGTGCAAAGCAAGAGAGTAAGGATTCATCCCATTTTTACCCTCTGAAATCAGAGCTAAAGAACTAAGACATGAGGTAAAATGAGAGGTTTCCCCAAAATTTTGCCCAATGAGAATAGAATCTCTTTATATGTTCTCTGCAATGTGGTGGATCTACCTTAAAAGGAAAAAAGCTGGAAAAAATATTATCTAACTGCTATACTGTCAAACTGAATGGGATGATTAGAATTTGTGGGAAAGTAATATAAAAGACAAATGTGCAAAATTAAGCAGTCAATAAATTTGAAATATTTTAAGTATTGATAAAGAAGCTTCTCCAAATTCTACTGCAGTCTCTTCCTAGGGAAACAAAAAGAAAGTACATTCACTTAACTTCAATTATCTTTCACAATCCTGAAAAGATAGTCACTGAAAGGTAGATATCAGAACAACTTGCTAACTATGATAATGATATAATATAAGCAAAGGCTATTAAACCAAATGAAATTATAAACCATTGTAATTAGAGATGCACAATTTGAATAATCCATAAAAGTTTTTTAAAACACTAAAACTATCTTACAGGATTTACAGCTCCATTTAACTCCTTTTCCCGTCTAGTTGGTAAGTTCATTTGGCTACTTATGTATTTATTAAATTGCTTTAATCAAAGAAAATGCTCCATTGTCACATTTCATTTAAAGGTAGTCTGAACTGAACTTAATAGAAGGAGGTCTTGATTGTGCTATAGAGTTCCCCAGTGATTAGACACTCACTGAAATGAAATGACTCCATCACTGATTAAATAGATTTTTATAATTAGATAAACTTTACTTAAAACTAGCAAAATTGACTGGTAAAATATATTCTTATCAGCATTAACAAGTCCCTGTTTGCATTCTGGATTTCTCATACAACTATTTATAAATATATATTTTTTAATTTGTGATTAGCTTTTCCATAACCAAAGCAATTGCATATTTTAAAGTACTCTTATAAGGAAGGTTCTATTAATCATTTTTATTGGCTCCTCTGAAAAGTGGGTCAAGACTTTCTTTCATTTGCAAATGGAGAAGAGGGCACACTAATTTTAAGTGAATTGATCAAAGTCCAATATAGGAAAAACTTATGAATGGATATTTTCAATTCAAGGGTACTACTAAAGAGTCTGAAAGAAAAAAAGCATGTGAAATGAAGTTACCTTGTTAGTCCTTTCCTGAATATGACTATCATGTTGTCTCAGAACAAAAAAAGTTGATAACCAAGAGTTATTTTATAAACAATAATTATTTCATAACCAATAGTTATGAAAATATGAGAACTATAGGATTGATATTCAAATAAGCAATTAGCAACACAAAGACTAAAACTAATATATGGCATCCAACATTTGGTTCTGGTTTGCTTCAGAAGCCACATACCCACACAATATCTATATACATTATTCATTAAGAAGTTGTATAAATCAACTTACAGAGCACTTCACATATAACTTAAATAGCTCTATGAGTGTTGTCAGCTGTGGTGTATACAACTTTTTAAATTATTCTTATTGTCGGGAGTAATTAACAAAATAGTTTATTATAAAGGATCTCATAGAAGCAGTAAAAGTTGTGGCTCACCCATATAGATATGGACTCCATATTTCAGTGCATTCATCATTAAAGTATGGCTCACTGAAGTATGGCTGATATCCTGTAAGGAAAACACCTTCTTAATTGATTCCTCTCCCAAACCAACCCCAATTCTTCTGTTAGCAATTATAGCCAACAGAAAGCTGTGTAAATTATTAACAAGAAATGCTGAATGAATCCAATCCAGACACTGTTCAATAGTCCTTTAGTGCTGATTTTAAATAAGCTCAGAAATTGTAAAGACAAGAAAAAAAATAAAGGTAACATAAGAAAAAGCAACAGAAAGTTTTCTAAACGTTTGTCCCATAAATGTTTGCTATCGATTTTGTACTAAGCACAATCTAGAGATACCATGAAGAAATTTAGCAGGCAGGGCCTCAGTTTTGATGAGGTTTACCATTTAAAAAGGAGAGGAATATTCTCTAACTGTGCATAATTAGATTTTTATATTGGGAATTGGAAAAACATATAATAAACAAGAAAGTGCATTCATCTTCCTTTTCCTGTTATTTGTAGTGATAGCTCCAAATCAAGTCAGCATGACTTCAAGAAAGTTATATAACTTCTATGTTCTCATAATAAAATGGGAGAAATAAGTGGACCAGTCCTATTAGGTTGTTGTGAAGATTAAATGAAAAATGTAAAACACAATGTAGAACACTAACATACAGTGCAATAGTTGTTAGTCATTTCTTAATTATAAAAGTTATGATTTTTATAATTTCATTGATTTGTATATTAAATGATAAAGCAAAATTCATAAGAGACAGTGATAACCTGATAGAGTGACAAGCTCAATGTTGCAAAGTCCTGGCAACATTAGTTGTTAGTTAGTTCAGTAACAGACCTTATGTCATGGCTAAGTTCTATGCACCGTTCTATGCACTGAGCAAGTCTATTCTCGATCATAGCCAAGGGTTATTTGCTTAGGGAACGAAGAAGTACTTTCAGGACAAAAAAGTAATTTCCTATTAGAAAAGAAAGAGGTAGGCCTATTTGGTACAAAACTACTGGGCCAGAGTAAGGATAGTTAGGTGACAGTGAGTACTACAAATATCTCACTCAAATTACTCTTCAGTCCACTCCTTGTTCTCTTTCTCCATTACTAGAATGGAGCAGACTAAAAGAAAATCTAAAAGGAAATTTTCTTCTTTGTCCCTTACCCCCAATTTGATCTAGTAAAATGTTCCAGTAATAAGTGCCAGCAAATCCCTCAAGGACATGGGAGCGTGCTGTGGAAAGTAGGTGGACCTTAATGGGTTGAAGAGTTGCTTTTGTTTCTAAAGCTCACAAAAACTCCTTCATAACAAGCTAGAATTGAACAGGGCACTCCATAACCCTATGGGACCAGGGGCACTGATGTCCAGAGGTCATATGAACTTCCTTAGGAACTCAAAACAGTTGAGTGAATATTCCCTGTCATGCAGGCATTAACTAATCCACACAAATAGTGATTTCTCTGTATTATGTTGAAGCTATTGCTAATTTTGTATGGTTTGGGATATTCTAATTCTACTCTAATTTTTTTAATGGGTAGATATTCTTAAAATGTCTATTAAAATGTTTTTTGGTCCCTCAGAAGCAGCAATATTTCACTCACTTGTTTTCAGATAAATCTAACTTCTTTTCCTGAAGATTAAAAAGTGTCTTCTGTCATTTTGTATAGAATAAGGCTTATGATCATGAAGCAACTCCCCACCCCACATCATTGTGGCACACTGAAAATACTACTTGTAATTGGGTTGTGGTTTAGTAACTAAAAGTACAAAAGATACTGCTTTCTAATATTTGTCACTGAAATTGGGTTGCAAAACAAGCAAAGCAGGGTACTTAACTAAATTTACAAATAGGAGCAGCTGGACTTTTAAGTTCAGTCACTCCCCAGGTTCATCCCCAGCTTGTACATGCAGTAGTAAGACCAAACCATCTTTTAAAAAAGGCAAAATCAAGATTTTTTCACTAAAAAAAGAGAAAATTGGCAAAAGTCACTGTGGGTACAAGGGACACCTTTGGTTATCTTTCCACATAGTTCAGTCTCTAACCAAAAAACTGCATGTGTCCTTCAGCCACCTATGTCCAGAAGACAGCATCTGTCCCACTTTCAAGCCAGCAGCAGGATATTCAAATCAAATAAAGAAACCAAGATGGCATCATCAATCTTCCTCCAAAAGGCACAGTTCCAGTATGCTTCCTGCTTCAACCCTGAAGTAGCCTGAAGCAGGACTCATTCAAAACAGCAACAGCAATCTCCTTAGATGTCTGGCACTGATAACAGCAGCCCTCCAAGTTTTCTTCAAGTCTCCAGACAAATCCCAAGCTTTTCAATTTCTAACTTAAAGCAAGTTTCCAAGTATTGAGTTTCCAATTCAGTTTGCACAGGTCATAAATTTCTCCAACATGCTTCCCTGGGCTCTTCACAGGCCTGGCCTGGGGCTGGAAGCCTACAGTGTGCCTTCCTTCCTGCCCTGCTTGCTGCACATGGCAGCTGCAGCTGCAGGGTCTCCAGCCTCTTGCTGCTCTCCTGCTTCTGCCTTTTCTGCTCCAGCGGCACTGTCTTCTAAATCCCCTCTCTCTGTCCCTCTAACAAGAAACCTCAGCTTCCCTTCTCTGAGTCTTCACCTACCATGGCAAAATGGCACAACCCTGTGTTACAAAGAGAGGGTCACCAACCCCCAGTTTTACCGCATCACCCCTTTCATCTCTGATATACTATAAACTAGTTCAGAAGATAGTCTCCACTCTTGAGCAAGCATCTAGGTTAGAGAAAAGTTTGAAAGTTAAATACTATCAACTTAAATATGAAGCTTTTGGTCTCCCACTAAATGAATGGTTTTAAGTAAATTTTTAATAAACATACTGAAACATGTTTCCCTATAAGTCCTTCAAAGATATTCATGTATTTGAAAGCAAGCTGTTTATTCCCATAAGGGTTGCTGATATTCAAACCTTGGTTAGAATCCATCTCAGAATTTTTCTTTTTCAGAACTGGTTTATAAACCATACAAAACACAAGACTCATTAATACAAATTATGTAGTCCTATCCAATCTTCAGTTTAACTACCAGGTTCAGTCTATAATCCTGCCCTCCTCAGAAGCATGGAATCTATTTAAATAAGGTTAACTATGGCTGAAGTTTTTTTGGAGGAAATTTCCTGAGGACATGTTTAATGAAATTTGCAATAATGTCTTGAGCAATAATAAATTAGCTATAGAATGTTTATAATCTCCTGGTATATTTTAACAAGCAAGATTCTCATTTGTACAAGTTTTAAAATATGCATTCCAGCAAGCCTATAATTTTTATATTTCTGTCTGATACATGGTTCAGCAAAGCTGAAACAAGAAATTCTTTTTTGAAGTTGGTAATTTGAAAATTATTACCAAACAATTCTTAAAATGGACAGTTACCTTATACTAACACTTTGTAAAATATTCTTCTGCTATTAATTTTGTGATTTGATATTTTCTGGTGTCAGAAAAAGCACTCCAGTGGCATTCCACTAGCTTTCCTGACTTTAGATGTATTATGTTAAATTTTGCTAGTGAATCATCTACACATGATGGTCTGTATATAAGTAGAGCTTATATTATTTCCTGAGAAGTTCAAATTAGTTTTAAGTTTAAAGATTTCACTTACTTCTATAAATACTAACAAATTGAATGCAAGTAAACTAAAAATCAAGCTGATTGTTGAAACTGTATTTTCCCAAAATATTACAGAAACTTCTCAGTCCCCCTAACAGGAAAGTGATTTCCTCACAAAAAACGTATATAGCAACTTATGTCAGTCAAGTTCAGGAAACAATATTTGCAATGAAAGGAATATTTTACTTTTAAAAAATCAAATTTTATGAGTTACCATTTGTTTGTAGAACTATGTCACTTCAGAGTACCGCTTCACATCTCCACATGTACACATGTTCCCTTCACCCAGCACCAAAAGGTACATTTTCTTAAGAGCTCAGTCACAAAAGATTCAGACAAACTATTTCCCTAAGATGACATACAAATGACCAACAGGTATATGAAAAGGCATTCGATATCACTAATCATTAGGGAAATGCAAAGCAAAACCAAAATGAGATATTACTTCACCTATTATAATGACTGTAGTCAAAATGACAAGCAATAACAAGTTACTGACAAGGATTTGGAGAAAAGAAAATCTTTTAGTACTATTGGGGATTTAAATTTGAAACTGGGCCTCAAGGTGTGCAGTTATTTGTTGGTAGAGCTTAGGCATCACCACTATGCTTGTCTAGAAGACACACAGTTTAAGGATGACCTGACGCCAAGAGATGTAAGGTTACTTCCCTCTTTCACCTTGATATTGTAAATCTTAAGTATGACTTGGCCATATGCAGCCCAGATATAGAAGGTTACTTCCCTTTTTTACTTTATTTTCACTTTTTTTTAACAATGGTGCCCATTGCTCCAAGGCCCAGATGGGGAACCATAAGCTTGACCAGGCCAGGGTGCAGCTGAAGATCTTTTGCTTTGGATCTTAAGTAGGGCTTGGTCAACATTAATCTAATTTAACTCCCTTTGCTATTGTTCGAAGACCCTGGTGGGGAATCATAAATGGACCAAACCAGAGTGTGGCTGATAATCCCATCATCAGGATTTATAATGGGGGGGGGGGGGAAACAAGGAAAGGGGGATAAAAAGAGAAAGGTCAAAAAAAGAAATAAAGGAGAAGGGAGAGGATTCTGAGATCATTTCAACCTGGAGGAGAGAATGGGATTAGATTGAATTTTATGAGATTTGGATGGGATTGAATTAGATTCGACTGGGACTCAAGTTTCCTAGTGTAAGATCTGGGATAGAGCTTTGGGGGTAGGGGCATTCAAGTTTTTCTTGGGAAGATCTGATAGAGTTTTTGAAGGAGACAATAAAGAACTTTTTAAAAGAGATAGAGCTTTGGGGGGGTAACTGTTCAAGCATTGTTAGGAGTTTGAAACTGGCTTTTGAAGGAGATCTGAACCAGCTTGAGAGGAGAGCTGATCTGGCATCAAGAGCTGACAGTTTTGCTTCAGAAAGAACAGAACCTGGAAGGTGCTGAATCTTTGGGGGGCTCCCAGCATTCCAGTCTTCTAAGGTCAGGAGCTGGATGAAATCAGAGAATAGGAATTCATGATGGAGGAATTCATGATGGAGTTACGGTTCAGAATCTGACCAGCCTCACGCAGAACACAGGACCATGGGAAATGCAAGGGCAAAAAAGCTTTTTTATTTTCAGATGGACCTGGGTCCAACCTGGGACCTACTGCCACAGTGGCAGTGTCTTAGCAGGAAGGACACAGACCCAAAGAAAAATGGGGTTTTTATTCTCTCTCTCTCTCTCTCTCTCTCTCTCTCTCTCTCTCTCTCTCTCTCTGCCCCCCCTCTCTGCCTAAAGGAATTTTTCACAAAGATGTTTTGACATAGTTAAAGCCTTGGGACAGAGACCAGATAACCACCTGGTCTGTGGTTATAGCCTTAACTCTCTGCTAGTTTCCTTTTGATGGTTTCAGAATGTTTTTGTTTTGTTTTGTTTTGTTTTGTTTTTTGGCATACTTGACTTTTAAGCTTTGAGCAATAAGTTCTTAACACTTTCAGACTATTTAACACTTTCAGTCTATAACAATGGAGAGTTGAACTGCCCTTACCACCCAGAGAGGAAAATGAGAGACAGAAAGAGAGAGAGAGAGAGAGAGAGAGAGAGAGAGAGAGAGAGAGAGAGATTGGAGTTGATCCTTTTGTTGGCTGCAAAATTCATACCACAGTGACTACAGTGACTGAGGGAAGAAGACATAAACTGGCAGTTTTGAACTGAATAGCACTAAGACTAAGACACAGCTCTCCCAGGAACAGAAAAAAGGGTTCTTTTTCTGTTTAGGAGGGTATAGAATATTAAGCTCTTTTAGTTGATCTTCTCATATTTGTGAATTTGAAATTGGGTAACAAAACAAACAAAGCAGAGAACTAAACTTAACTTACAAATGGGAGCATCTGGTCCTTTAAATTCAGCCACTCATCAGTTTTGCCCCAGCCCATGCAAGCAGTAGCAAGACTATGCTAATCTTAAGAGTAGGCAAAAAACAAGATTTATTCACTGAAAGGATAAAATAGGCAAAATTCACTGAGAGTAGAAGGGATCCTTTTGGTAATCTTACCACATGGTCCAGTTCTAGTCCAAAAAGCTATGCATGGATCCTTCAGCCAGAGAATGGTGACCGTCCCACCTCCAAGCCAAATGAAGAAACCAAGATGACATCGTTGATCCTCCATCAAAGGCACAGCTATTTACTTCAAGTCAAATTAAGAAACCAAAATAGCATCATTAATCCTCTTCCAAAAGCACACCTATTCACTTCAAGCCAGAAGAAGAAACCAAAATGGCATTGTCTATTCTCCTCCAAAACACACAGCTATTTACTTCCAGCCAAATGAAGAAACTGAGATGGCATTGTCAATCCTACTGCAAAAGACACAGCTCCAGCAAAAGTGATCCAAATCACCAACACTCACTTGAAACAACAGCAGCAACCACTTAGACACCTCATGATGAAAAAAGCAGCACTTCAAATTCTCTTCAGGTCTCCACACAATTGTCAAGCTTCACAGTTTCTAAGTTAAAGCAAGTTTTCAATAATCAAGTTTCCAAGTAAGCTTACACAGGTCAAAAGTTTCTTCAGCATGCTTTCCTGGGGTCCTTCCCAGCCCAGACCAGGGATGGAAACCCACAGTGAGGCTTCTTTCCCTGCCCTGTTGCTGTATATAGCAACAACAGCTCCAAGGCCTCCAGCCTCCTTGCTGCTCCTCTGCAATCTTCCTTGTCCAGATTTCTCTCTCTTGCTCTCTAGCTGCACATTCTTTCTTAAAGCCCTCTCTCTGCTCTTCTCATGAGAAACCTTGGTTTCTCTTCTCCAAGTCTCTGTTCACTAGAGCAAAATGAACTGCCATCCTAGTGCAGCATTACCATGCTAGGGTCATGGCCCTCCAATTTCACCACATCACCCCTATCAAATAAATCCCAATGTTTACACTTTGCATGAAAATTTGATCTCTGGGCAACTGCTTGCATGTGTGTGGAAGAATCTTCATTGACTAAATTAAAAGTGGTGCCCCCCTCAGTCAATAACAAATTGATGCAACTACTATGGAAAATAGTATAAGCTCATAAAATAAAAATAGAACTACCATATGATCTAATAATCCCACATCATTTCTACATTCAAAAAAAAATCTCCAAGAGATACCTGCATAACCATGCTTATTATAGCATTAGTCACAACTGCTAAGACATGGAAACAACTTAAGTGTTTCCTAAAAGATGACTGGATTAAAAAAGAAAAAGCATGTGTATATATCTATGTATGTGTACATGAATATTATTCAGTCATAAAGGAAATCTTGACATTTATGACAGCATGGATAAAACTGTAAGACATTGCTTTAAATAAAATGAGAGTAAAACCAAATACTGTATGATCTCACTATATGTGGAATCTAGGAAATGCAGACCTGAATTTAAGGGAACAGAGAGTAGATTGATGGAAATTGATGGTTACTGAAGGTGGGGGAGGTAAGGGAAGTGAAAGTGGTCAAGGGAGCAAACTTACAGTGATACAGCGGATAAGTTCTGGAATCTAAAGTACCGTGTGGTGATGATGGAGAGCCAGGTCCCCACTTCTTGGTGATACAGCTGATCTAGAGCTGTTCCATGTTTTTCTGGTGGGAGTATTCTGACAGGAAGATTGCCCAAGAGTTCAAGAGGGGAAAAGGCAAAGATAGAGGGGAGGAGTGGTGTGGCAGGTAGGAATGGAGAAAGAGGAGAAAATCACACAAAAGGAACGTGGACTAAGTGAGGACAGGAGGAACAGCCCAGGCAGGCAGCCGGGTGGTCTGAGAGGAACAGAGCGAGAGCACGCTGAAGTGGTGACTGCAGGTCCAGAAAGGAGCTCAGAAAGCTGAAAAGTTGCTTAGAAAAGTTTGCTTTGCTTAGGGACTGAAGTCTGACCCTCATGAAACAGGAAAGCATACTCAAAAAGCTGGAAAATTGAAAAAACTGATTTTTGCATCTGTATTTGCCAGAAATCTCAGAGAAGCTAGAGCTTGAAAAACTTGTATTTTAGATGAAAAGATGTCAGAATGGAGCAACGTCATCATTTTGTCAGATACATGTGGCTGAAACACACCCCCTGTAACTTTGGATTGAGAAATTTGGGCTGAATAAAGTACATGGTGAGGAAAGCATCGTCTTTCTTGTCTCAGGGACTCATTGCTTATTTACTCTTTCCCCTTTTTGTAAATAAATTCTATTTAGTTTGCCTTTAAAAGAAAAGAAAAACCTTGTTTGCTTAGAACTGTGAGCTCTGTTGGGAAAAAAGCTGGAGGCAAAAGGAGTTGAATATAAAAGCACAGCTTTTTATTCCTTGGGCTGCTGACTTAAGGTTTTGCCTCTTTTTACATATTACCAATGACTGCAATTAACAATACTGTGCTTGGGATTCAGTATGAAAGTACATCTTAAATGTCCTCATGAAAGACATACACACACAGTAACTATATTAACTAACTCTAGTGTGGTAACCTTTTGCAGCATGTAAGTATATCAAATCCTGTTATACACAAATATGCAAAGTTATATGTCAATTATACTTCAATAAAGCTGAAAGAGAAAATAGAAGGGGGTCCGTTCACATCTAGTTGAGGAGAAATAGTAACTATGGGCATCTGACCCAACCTTTAGATCAGACAGTTTGACCCAGAGTTCTGATGTGCAACAGCTTTATCACAAGTACCAAGCTCACAACTCTTTGCTTGTGAAAGTCAGCACATTTTGGACTGAACACAGGATGGCCACATAGGGCTCATCCACTATCGACATACGGAAGATGTATGAATGCAGCACCCTGGTGAGGAAGAAGGAAGCAGGAGCTGGAAGACGACCAAAAGCAAACAGCCTTCCTTCTCTCCACAGGAATACATGCAAAGTAAATCATTCCTGAGATGATGATTAATGTTTTTTTATTTTTCTACTTCTTCCAATAAAATTAAATTAACATGCATCTAGTTACTTAAGAGACTGAGTTCTTATTGCCTTCTCAAAGGCTAGTTTACTATTTATGAGTGTGGTTAGCTTTTGTGCTTTTTACATCTCTTTAATGGCCTTGATAATGGTGAAGACATTAGAAGTGATTGTTTTTCTCCATTTGTGGTTTTTATCTTAGACTCACCTGGGATATGGTGAGGGTGGTGCTCTAACAAACAGACCTGCTCCTGTGCTCCCCATCCTGTTCCCTTCCAATGGCTGGCAGGGCTATAGTCCCTACTGCTTTTAACACAGCCACCCCATGTAAACTGTGCAGGCTGTGGGCTGACACATTGATCTGAAGTGAAACTTCTATGAGGTACAGTGAAAAGTGTAGTTGGCCCTTCTTCATACCTTTACATAGTTTCACATGCTAACATTTCATCTAAATAATACCACTTCCTCAGAATATTTAACCAGGATAGAGTCTGCATACATAGTTCTAATAAGAAATGGTGATGTGCAGGTGTCTTCAATGTTAAAGTGTCATCACACAAACCTTGTTTCTTGGCTCTGTGTTTGGAGTGCTTGAGGTACAAATGATGCAAAAAACATGATCATCAAGCAAAGTCCCAGGACCTGTCCTCATTATCTGAGAGGTTTGGTCAAGGTCTTTAATCTCTCTAAATCTCTGTTTCTTTATATATAAAATGTTAAAGTCTCATAGCATAGCTGTAGGGATAAAACAATTTTATGCAGCTAAAAATTCTAATACATGTGCAACACTTAACAAGTGATAGTCATGATTAAATATTTTTAAGTTTACAACCATTGACATATCAACAAATTATATACAACTAATTTCATAATCATAATATATTGAAAAATTAGTAACTCCTATAATTTCAATCCATCATATTATCTCTAAATTCATTATAAAATTTCTCAAGTCACGTAATGGTACTGCATTTTTCTGAATATATTTTTAAATAATTGGTAGTAGATATAACCCAGAAGAGAACAGAAATAATTCACAATAGAAGGTAACTCACAGATATGTCAAGATGTTATGGGCACACTAATCCCACACATGTTCAGTCTTTGTAAATACAAAAAAATGGATTAGAACTCAGAGTCAAGGCAATACAAAGCAACTTTAAACTTGAAGTCAAGTTTCTAATTCTGGGATAAGAGCTCACTTTTGTGTTATCTGAAGGTACTTTTATGTTTTCAGATACCAGATTTGAGTAATATTAGACTTCACAGGTTATCATGTCTAAATTTTTCTTTAATATGAAGATTTTGATATTATAAATCAATAACAACAAATATATAATATTAATGATAAAATATTAATTTGTATTAATCAGAATATAGTCCAGATTTTGATAATCTTAAATATATATTTAAGCTATCTTCATGAATGTATTTTTGTAATGTAATTATTTAAATTTTTAATTTAAACAACATTAAGATTTTCAGGGATGGACACTATCTTTCATATACAAAAAAAATGAAGCAGCCAAGAGACTGAGATCCCAGTTCCTTCTGCCATCATGTTTCCAGGACTATTTGAGTTGGAAACAGTAGCAAAGGTTTTTCTTTTTAAAAATTGGAATATTTCCTTCCAACTTATGTAGCAACTTAGGTAGTTAAAAATATCAAAGCTATATATTTGAATTGAAATAACAACAGCTTAGCAACAAGATAGACCAAGACAATACTCAGGAAGAAGAATAATTCACATGTACTGAAAGAAGGCTAAAGAACCTTTCTGAATCAAATTTTATTCCAGGAAGAGTGGAAAACCTAGCCCACCTACCATTTATACATCTGTGACTCGTAAAAAATAGTAGTCGCTAATACGAAGACACTGGGTATTATCAGTGTGAGGGCTGGGGAGCACTAAGGAGAGCATAGCCTCATGAAATTAGAAGAGGATAGGGCAAAAGTGGCAGTGGTGTTTATAATATTGTTCATAATTGTGCTAAGTTGATCATTTTGATGAATTTTATAAATAGAAATCTATCTCAGTCATACAAATCTATCTCAGTCAAATTGCTACAAAATATGGTCCACGTTTCAGCATCTTAAGATGTATGATCTCTGAAGCATAGAGCAAGAGAGGGGGAAGGAGGCAGTCAGAGGTGGGATGGGCACAAAAGATTAAGATGATGATTCTTGGGTGATAAAATTGTGGGAGAACCCTGGGGTAGACAATGATGTTATATGTGTTTGTGCAATCAATTAAATAAAATTAAATAAATAAAGTAGTTTTGGTTTGTTTGTTTGTTTGTTTGTTTTTTTAAGATGTATGCTCTCAAATCTAAGGCCCAGTTGGCATAGTATAGTTCTTTACTCACAGTAAGTCACATGAGAAAATGGAATTACAGGACCTGACATGAAACCACAGAGTTGAGGGGCACAGGAACAAGTTTTGTGGCTAGAAGTCTTGGGAAGGCAAGGTCTAGCGAGCAAGGGGTCACCCAATCTCAAGCACAAGTGAGGTAACTAATAAACTGGGTTTCCAAGTAGGATTATGAAAACTGGCAGCATTTAGGTAACAACAGCAATTAGAGAATCCAGACTGGCAAGAGGACTGAGGATTTTAGGAGCTGGTCTCCTAAAAGAAAGCACGGCTTTAAAGGGCCTCTGGAGAAGATGTAGAATCTTAGTATAAAACATAATATAGTGATCCATATAGACATTCAGTATTGCAAATTAAAGCACATAGAATGATTCTGAATTCAGAAATCAGGTACAGCAAACCTGTTTTCTTAGAGGAGATGGTGAGATGAATCATGTGGGAGTTGCTGGGACTGGTTAGAGAACAGAAGTTCCAGATAAGCTTTGTATCAAAAATGACTCTGAATATATATATATATATATATATATATGTGTGTGTGTGTGTGTGTGTGTGTGTGTGTGTGCGTGTATATATATATATATACACATATATATACACACACACACATATTTCTCTGAATATATATAATACCTATTGCAAAAACTCAGCCAAACTAGATTAGAGCTCCTGTAATTCTTTTCTTATTTTATGAGTTTATGAGTTTATCAAGAAACAAGGACATGCTGGACCTGGGAAGGTAGATATAGCATGCAGGGACTGAGCAACCTCAGGTACAATGGCATAAATCATAGGCCTGAAATGCCAAAAACCCCTAAGTGGTAAACTCAGTGAGGTCACCTGTGGAGAAGCTATGACAAGCAAAGTTGGAAGGGTTGAGAGGTGACTTGATGTAGGTGGTATGACAGCTACATAGAGATAGCATGTGCAATCACAGCGAGGAAAAGGCCATCAGAGTTTCATTGGTTTTTTTAAGTCAAGGCAGATATCTGAGATAAGTATGTATACATAGCACAAAGATATTCTCAGGGGTTTTTAAGAGCTCTGGCATGCAGGTATTATCCCTTCCTTTCCAGTAGCATCTTACCAACCCTCCACGCTCCCTATTTCTTGGTATAGTCACGATATCAACTCTCCATCATAACTTGGAGAGTTAACATACTCTCACTTCTTGGTGTGACACTGTGTCATGTGCACACATGTGAAGCTAGAGAGTGAATCAGAAAAAGAAGTCTGGATGAATTGAAGAGTACCTTTATATTAGCAATATCTTCCATACCTTTTGCAAATCTATCTCAGCTATACATTAATGCCACTTACAGAAGAAACTTGTGTATTGATGGCTGTGTATCAATATTAATGATCAGAGCATCAAAACCATGCCTGAGGGTGGAGACCAAAAGAGTGATGAAATCAAAGTGGACACCACCATGGAAGCATTTTGGAAGGAAGAGAACTCACACTATTTTATTGGCATGCTTATCTTATTAGTCACTTCTAATTAAAGCATATGATTAAAGGAAAGAGTATGTATTTTTCCCCAAAACTGCTGACCCTTCATAACCAATAATGCCAAATTAATCATCACTTGAAGGGGTGGAAAAGCATCTAAACTTCAATGCCTTCATTTTCCAACTTAAAAGTGTCTCTTTGTTTAATGGCATTTCCATTTTTATCTACACTGACATTTATCTTTGATGTTGTATGTCTTCCTTTAAAAATAAAAATATGAAGCTTTGCTATTACTAGTGTCTTATTGGCCTTTGTGAGATTATTCAGGTTTATCTGCTCCTTCTGTCCCACTGTAACATCTTTTATTTATTTATTAAAATATTTATTTTTTGAAATCATTTCATTCCCCAAGTTTCTTCCACCACCATGTCACCTATGAACTGTTTCTAGATCTTGTCTCTCAGTCAGGGGAGCTCATCCTTCCCCTGATTTCTCCCTTCTTCCCTCCCCTTCCCTTGTTCTGCTGTAATTTTGTTAGTTTTAGCTTTTCTTTACCTTTTGTTTGTTTTCCGTATATCCCACATATAACTGAGACCATGCAGTATTTCTCTTTCACTTTCTCTTTCTTTAAAATATAATGTTAAAAAAAGATTTTTAAAATAATAGATTTATACAAATATAACAAAAAGGGTACCAAGTAAGGTTTAAAAAAGGAAGAGCTTATTTATATGAAGGTGAAATGTAAAGGGAGATGACAAAATCAAAGGATGAGGTGAATATACAGGAAGATGTATTTCCTTAGAGAATTATGCATTTTAGTCAGTGTGTAAACTGAAATAAGATATTAGAGAAAAAACTGAAGCTAGTACAGTTATTTTAAAGAAATTGGAATAAAATTGATATTAAGTATTAAAATATTTCCAGTGGAACTAAAAACAGACACCAGATCATGATTCATGTATTCCTGGAATTAGGGGGGAAGTCTCCAATAATACCTCAGGAGAAAAGTCTAAATGAAAATTTATCTGAAAAATATAAAGGAGTTCACATTAAATTCATACTAAAATGCAAATACAATAAAGGAAAGAGAACAGGTTAAAGGAATAATCAGAGTAGAAGCCTTGTTAAAGGCAAGATAAGGAGGAGTTTCATGTCAAGATAAATTTTCTGTTTTATAAACTTACTATGAATTGGCCTAGCTGACCTGGAACTCAGGGACCTCCACAAGTAATTTGTAATAAACATGAACATATTTGGAAATAACTAGATTTCTCAAATGCAAATAATAAATTTCTTCCCACATATTCATGATTTATTATCATTAACCATGAACAAGTATAAAAATCATTGCAGACACAAATCATACATTCTTCTGAGTTTTTAGTATCTCTCATTGAAAAGTTCTTTAACAGGAAGTCTAGCATAAGTTATTACTAAGCTAAAACTAGTAACCATGCAGAACTTGAATATGCAGCAATTATTTTAAGTGATTTTAGCATCAAGAGAAGTTTATAATGGTTCTCAAAGCAACATGCATTAGAACCACCCCATGGGCACAAGGGTAAATTAGGTTGAACAACAAAATCAGCAGAAAAAATAGAAAGCAAGTGAATATGGAAAATAAAACTATTAATGCTCTTTTCCAAGATGCATGGTAACTATTTCACTTGTTAGAATAAGTGGCCAAAAAAATTGTAAGATGACTGCTATTTTTAAACATGTAACTAGAATTATACGGAATTTCATAATAACACTCTTTTTGTTGGCATACAGAAGCAATACAATCAATATGAACCTTCATTTCTTTAGATGGCTCTAAGGAGTTCTTTCACTCCTATGCACAAGACTTTCATGGGATTAGCTAGCAGCAGGTCACAGATTCCATACAATCATTTAACCAGTGCATGTTGAGTGGGCAAAAGCTTAGGTTGCTGAATCCTTTAAAGAAAATCTTTAAGAGTTTACACCATGAGATATACATATGAATTCAGAGGGCTATTCTGGCTACAAAATCTGAGATCTAATCTATTTGGTATGGACTCAATTCCATCAGACAATGTCTTAGGAGATAGTAATGATTCTGAGTTGTCTGCTAGATGTGGGTTGTACACATCCTGAGGACATTAAAAAGACTTCTGTTACTTAAGCTTATTGATTATAGTTTCCTAATGTAAGATATGCCTCTTGACTAGAAGGGAGAAACAAAATTGAGCTAGCAAATATAAATAAAAAGTGGTGCTCTAATGATATCTAAGTCCCCATCCAGATGAATTGCCTCAATGTCCCTAAAGAGCTTGAAGGCAATATAATTGGTAAGCAAATATATAAGAAAAATCATATTGGAGACATAAACTCAGATCAAGTATTCTAAAATGAAGTATATTTTTTAAAATAGTAAATTTATTTATAAAACTAGATAATTCACATTCTCTTTAATGCCCAACTTTCTTATTGAGAAAATGCAAGTCATGATAATCCACTGTGAGGCTTACTCAATAAATAATGATTGTTTTTATGAGAATCAATACAAATGTAAAACAGATAATGACGAAAAGGGAAAAAGAGGTAAGATTTTGCTAGACACTAAAAAAATACTAATCTAAAGACAATCATATCAATACTGAATTTGTATATAAGGAGAATTGAAAAAATCTTGAAAACGCATTGTCAGAATAAAATTTTCTCATTTTTGATCTCAAGTACAGGTTTACAAGTATATATTAAGTTGGAAAGCACTTGATATTGGAAAACTAAGTGGCATAAACTCATTTTGCAGAATCAAGTAAAAAATAAGAGTGATGTGTCATTCATCTGTTTCCCCAGCTGCAATAATAGAGGTCAATAAATAAAACACTGAAGAAGTATTTAATGAGTACACACAGTGTATTAAGCAGCAGAAATTTGCAGAATGGAGTATGCTCTAATTTTACTCTTACACTCTTAGAGGCAAATAAGATTCTTCTCTGTTGATTTTGGATGAATTAATATAGCTATATTAGAGTAAGGATAAAATTAGAAGTTGTATTCTTCAGCCCAGATGTTTTATTCTTCTTCTTATGTAATTTAGCATGTGTTGTCTCTTTCACTTCATATCCCAGTGTTGCAGAGCATGCCTTAATAACATATGGTTGGTAAAAAGAGTGCCTCTTTGTTTCAGTAAACTGTTCAACAATGAAAAGCCCATCTATGTATCAAAGATAAATCTAACACTGGACTGCAGTGTGTTGGTTTTTATCTTTACTGTTACAACTATTCTTCACTTTGAAAAGGAAAGAAAAACAAATAAAATGTTCTCTGAATTATAAATGAGAATAGTTAATTTCCAGTTATATTCTTCTTAAATACAGTGGCTTATGGGAAGAACAAAAACTACTCATTTGGCTTATATTAGCCACTGATAAAATTGAATAGATCTTTTTTCAAAGCAGATTTTCCCACCATTCAAGTTAGAGACAATGGAAATCTCCCTGATATGAGGTCACCAAGATTATGGCTTGAAAAAATAAGAAAATCATTCATAGCATGAAATAATGATTCTTAATATACAAAAGTTAAAACTAATTACTAAAAATGTTATGCAGGTCAAAGCAAAATTGAAGAAAACATTGTCTTGTTAAATAAAAGCAAAATTTATGTTCATCTGAGTATATTTTTTAGGATGACTTTGCTAATGAAGAGAAATTAATTCAGATGAGGAAAAGAAAAATTTCTCCTTTGCAGATTTAGAACACATTTTGTGGAGCTAACTAAAAAGCAAATGAAAGCACTAGAAGTGCTTGAGTGGTAAGTATGGTATAGTAACAATACCTACAGGATATCACATCATACCTCTAAGTCATATACAGTGTTATAAGCCAATATTACCTCAATAAAAAAATAATCTTAAAGCAAATGGAAGGAAAAAAGAATATTCCAAAAGTGACTTCATGATGACTTCATATTTACACTTAACACCTCACCACTCCTTGAATTTCTTATTTACTTACATTCAAACCACCCTCTTCCAACTGAAGCCAAACTTCATATTGAAGAAATTTATAGAAAAATTCAACTGCCAAACAAATGTCTCATTAGAAATATTTGGGAGAGACAGGACAAAGTAGAGTTTTTAACCACCAAAATGTTCTCTGCTTAAACTTTGACCAAGAACAAATCTAGAGAAATATCATAAAGTAGAAAATTCAGATATCCAACTTGGCTAACTCCCTTACCTTCTACAAGTCTTAAATCAAATCTCCTTCATTCTGAAGCTAATGGTGACTACACAATTTAATGCTCTAACTTGCCTTTCCCTGGTATTTCAATCACTTTGTCCTCCTGTTTTTTATTTACTTTCTTCCATGGCTTTTGAGAGGTGTGACTATCTGTATCCATTGCTTACTACCAGGACTTAGATCTGAGCCCTCAATGACACAAAGTATTTTTGCCTTGAATGTTAAGGTTGACTCGAATGAGTAACTTCATTCTTTGCTTCAGGATATAAACTGATATAACTGAATAGTTTTCTCATCTGAACAATTACCTCTCCTATCAGATATTTTCAAACAGGAGTTTGCTTTCCAATAATCTCTCACCAATGTTAACTACTATATTACAAAGTCCAATACCAATGGATATCCCACATCATACACTATTTGATTCCAAATATTGTAAATATCATATTACTCATCAGTCTTTTCAGATACACAAAAATTGAGTTGAGGTGGTCATCTCCCTTAGTGGGGAGGTAAAATAAATTTACCTTATCAATAGATCTTCTGATAGTCTTTTAGAAAGTCAAGAGTTAATGTATCACTTTCAGGCATACTAATATTATTTATTTTACATATTAACTGTTTGTTATAGGTATCCCCCAATTATATAGCAAATTCCATGAGGTGAAGACCTTTGTCTGTTTTGTTCATCGATATTTTCCAAATATCTAGAACATTGTCAGTCACTTGACATATTTTTGTCAACTAAATGAGTGAAAGAATAATGAATAAATAGCAGATTACACAAAACATGTCACGCTACAACAGTAGAATTCTCAATCTTCTCAAATATACACGACATTCTCCTACATAGATCACATGTTATATCATAAAACTAATATTAATAAATTTAAGAAGACTGAAATTATACCAAATATCATTTCCAACCACAATGAAATGAAGCTAAAATTCAGTACCAAAAGAAAAACTGGAAAACTCATACATAAATGGAAATTGGTATGATGCTAAACAATTAAACTAATGGGTAAAACAAATCAATAGAGAAATTACAAAATATCTTGAGACAAATGGAAACAAATACACAACATACCAAGTCTAATGGAACAGAACACAAGAGGGAAGATTATAGTGACAAACTATTAACTCCATTAAATAAGAAAGACCTTAATTTAACTTTATAACCAAACAAACTATAAAAAATGAACAAGTTCAAAGTTATCAGAAAGAAGTAAATAATAAAGAGAAGAAATAATAGATAAAAAACAATTAAAATGAAAATTAAGTTTTTTAAAAAGACAAACAAAATTAACAATTGGTGAACCTTTAGTTAGACTTACTAGGAGAGGAGATTCAAATATATAAATCAGAAATGAAGAAGATGACATTACAACCGATATCACAGAAATAAAAAGAATCATTACACTACTATGAAAAATTATAAAATTATATACCCAGCAATCAGAAAACCTAGAAGTAGAAAAAATTCTAGATATACAATCTGCCAGGACTGAATCTTGAAGAATCAGAAATTTTGAACAAAAGAAGAAAGATAAATACGGGTGGTTTCAGTTATATGTAAAATCCAAGTAAGTAAAATAAAGAATCAAAGACAAACTTTAAAGCTACCTTTGATTAGATCTCGCTATTTTTACCTGTGGACCCGCAGGTTCTCGTTACCACAGACTCAAGCAATCCCCAGACTCAGCTTCCCAGGTAGCTGGAATTACAGGTGTGTGCCACCACGCCCAGCTATTTTTTTTATTTTTTATTATTTTTTTTTTTTTTTGGAACTAGGTCTTGCTACGGGCCCCAGGATGGACTCGAACCATGTTCCCTAGCCCCGACTGCTTAATAGGCTGACGCTTACAGAAAAGAACCACCATGCCTGGCTAAAAGCTAAAGGCCCGGTACGGTGGCGCATGCCTGTAAAACTACCTTTGAAAGCAGAGTGTAGATCTGAAGCATTCAGGAGGGGAAAGGAAAGCCAAGAAAGAGGGAGAGAGTAGAAAGGTGGAGAGGAGAGCAATGTAGAATATGGTGGTGGACTGTGGGCACTTTGGTGGTGGGAAACTTTAGTGGTCACACCTGAGAGAGGAAATCTATATTGTAAAAATTATAAACAATAATATTTAATAAATAAGTAAATAAGAAAGAAAAAACAAGTCTTGGTCTTAGTGTATTCCAAAAATAATAGAAAGTCTAAACACATTTGCTCATCGATTACTAATATTCAATGATATTCAATGATAATTTAAAGCCTCCCCAAAAAGAAGAACCCAGGGACAGATGGCTTCACTAGTGAATTCTACCAACCATTTAAAGAAAATATAATGTAGGTATTTCTCAAATTCTTACAAAATATTGAAGAGGATGAAAATGTCTAAATTCATTTTATGAGGTCAAAGATACCAGTATCAAAGACATGATACAATGAAACAGAAAACTATAAATCAATGAAGTTAAATGCAAATCTTCTCAATAAACTAATAGCAAACTGAATTCAATAGTACATTTAAAGGATCACATACATTGAACAGGTAAGATTTATCCTTGCAGAAGATAGATCACCATACAAAATCAATTAATATGATATACCATATTAAAGTATGAAATACAAAATCACATGACCTCATATATGCATAAAATAGAATTTGACAAAATTCAACTCCCTTTCATAATAAAAACCTCAAAAAACTAGGAAAAGAACAAAATTATATCAATAAAACAAAGGTCATTTAGAAAAACCCTCAGTTAATATCACATTAAATACTGAAAACTTAAAGCTTTGCCTTAGAGAATAAGGTAAAGATGGCCATTCTTGTCACTCTTATTAAACATACTATTGGAAATTTAAGAGCAATTCTTAATCTGAAAAGAAAGTTAAAATAACTATCCATTATCAATAGCATAAAAAGGAAGAAAACACTGAAGAACAAAACTTAAGTAAGAACATAAAAGACTTGTATATTAAAAACTATTCAACACTAATAAAAGAAATTAAAGAAGAAACAAGTAAATTGAAAACACACCTGTGCTCATGGATAGGAAGATTTAATGTTGTGAAAATGTCTATATTTTAGAGACATCTAGAGATGCATTTCCTATCAAAATCCCAGTGAAATTTTCATGAAAGAGAAAAAAATTCTAAGGTCTCTATGAAACTACAAAGGACCCTGACTGAAAGAACAATCTTGAAAAAGTACAAAATTCTGACTTCATCATGCTCCCTGATTACAAAATATATTACAAAGCTACAGTCAATAAAGTAATATTATACTGACAAAATGACAGACATGCAGATTAGTGGAAAGAACAGAGTCCAAAAATAGTCTTATGTATATATAGTCAGCAGATATTCACAGAGGTACCCAAAACACAAATTAGGAAAAGGACAGACTCATCAACAGTGTTGGGAAAAATAGGATACTCACAATGCAAAAGAATGAAACTGAAGCCTCACATCATGTATAAAAATCAACTCAAAATTGATTGTTTCAGTAAAATCTGAAATTATCACACCCTAGAACACAACACAGGATGAAAAACTTCATATGGTGTTATTGGCAATGATTTTATGACAATAAAAGCTCAGGTAACAAAAGAAAAAATACACAGGTGGGACTAAAATATCTTATATAGTTAAAGAAGTTACCAACAGAATGGAGGTAAATTTTTGGAATGGGTAAAAATATTCATTAAACATACATATGATAAGAATTATTTTTCAAAGTATATGAGGAAATCCCACAAGTCAATAGCCAAAATTATGTGATTTTTTAAATGGGGAAAACTTGAATAGACCTTTCTCTACAGAAGACAAACTTGTATATGAGATGTTCATTGTCACTAATCATCAGGAAAATATGAAACAAAACTACAATGTACTATTACTTTACACCTGCCAGGATGGTTACTATCAAAAAAAAATTGTTGGCAAAGATGTGGAGAAACTGAAACCCTTACATGCTATTTGTTGGTGGGAATGCAAAATGCTGCTGTCATTATGTAAAATGCTGTGAAAGTTTCTCCAAAAACTAAAAATAGTACTGTCATAGTATCTAGCAATGCCATTTCTGGTATTTGTCCAAATGAACTGAAATTTGGAATCTCAAAGAGATACTAGCATGTCTATGTTCATTACAGTTCTATTCACAACAACCTAGATATGAATAGGTTAGAAATAGGAACCACCTAAATGTCCATCAACAGATGCCTGCATAAAGGAAATGTGGTAGATACATACAATGGAATATTATTTGGTATTGTGAAAGAAGGAACTTTTGCAGTAGGCAACAAAATAAACAAACCTGGAAAACATTATGCTAAATGAAAATAAGTCAGTCGATGAAGGATGAATACTACATGATTCCATTTTATATGAGTCATACATATAAAATAGTTGAACTCACAGAAGCAGAGTAGAATTTTACCAGGAGCTAGGGACAGTGGAAAGTAGGGTAGATACTGTTCAATGGGTGTAAAGTTTGAATATGTGAGACAAAAATTTCTAAGATCTGTGACACAACATAGTGCCTATGTTACCTAACACTATATCATACACTTTAAAAAAATTGTTAGGAGGTTAGATCTCATGTTAAGTGTTTCTACCACAATAAAATTGTTAAATAAATTTTCTCAAATTTTAAAAGAATAGAAAGAATGAATAGATTGCTCACCTAGTGCACTGTGCTTAAGAAAATGTATAAAATTACACAGAAGGAGATAAAGTCAGGACCTTGTAATATGTATCATCTATTCAGAATAACAATTTGGACCTTGCCTAATGAGCACTTAGGTATACTCATTGAAATATATCACTATATATCAATTTGTTTAATTTGCAAAATGATTCTGTTAAGAGTATTATTAAATGCATTTGTCGATAGGTACAACATGAACACTGACCTGTAAGAACACAAACTGGAAATAGCACTGAGGCAGGATCCTAGTGGTCCCCTACTCATGAAATAGGCCCTTGTGCGGTCACTGGGGAGATCAAGAGTACACCAAGGCAGTGAGATAAAATGAGGCCACACAGAATTAAATAACTTCTCAAAACTCATAGTCATCAAGTAAGAAGGTAACATCTGAACTTTGTTCCACACCAGATTTCAAGCTGACTGAAATGCTGTACTGCCTCACATTTATGAAGAAAATAGTTATCTTCCAAAGCAATGAATGGCTAACCCACAGCTTATGGATTTCAGATTCTGCAGAAGGCAAGATGTAGGAAATTAAAATATTTAAGTTAATATAATTTCTTAAAAGGTGATGATTCTAACAAGAAACGCTAGAAGCCATGAGTGACTATAACTAAGACAGAAATTTTCCTTCAATAAACTGAAGGGTGAAAATTCACTGTTTGCACATATTATCTGAACAATTGCTCCAATTTTCCATTATGTTGTATCAGAAGACAGTAGTTTGGAAACAGGGATTTGTAAAGTTTCCAATAATGTCCCCAGAGATGCAGCAGCAGTAGTTCCAACTGCATCTTGGCCAACTCTCTTTTCATTTTGGAAGTAGATGATTAGCTATGATTGGAGGCGATTGCTAATGACAACAGGGAAAAACTGGATCAGTCATGCCAGCAATTCTTCTAAATGCATGGTGGAGAAAGCAAATTGATATAACACATTTGTTTTCTCTCCCTTTTCCATCCCCTCCATGTGGAACACCAAGTCCCTGGGACTGTTTCACTATAAAGCATGTTTCACTATAAAGCATGACTTGTGTTCAAGATTCTGGCAAACAGTGTTCACCCAAAACAGATCAGCATCACCATTTAAAAGTAACACATGGCCATTGCTTTCCATTGCCAGGTTAACATTTCCTTATAGTTAAAACAGCAATATCACTTTACAGTACCTCCTTTTTAAGCCATTCAAAGGTGACGATGGTCTTTATATGCTGATGACAGTGTCATTTTAATTCAATTGAAAGAGATTAAAAACTACAGTAAGTGATGTTTTCAATGATTCCATATTTAACAGAATATCATTACAATAAAAACTCAAAAGTAAAGGTTAATATTAATATTTTTGTTTCTAAAATGTAAAAAATCATAGAAATTAGATGAATAATAATTTCAATACAGTGAGCAATTTGATCATCATTTAATAAACTGAAAAGCATTACCAACTGGAGCTAGAAACCAAATCCCATAACACCAGCTTTCATTTCAAATCATCTCCAGGTGGCTACTAGCCAATTTGCCACATGAAAAAAAGTCTGACACTTATTGGAAAACAGACTCCAAGTATTTAAAAAAAAAAAAAAAAAAAAAGAACGAAAAAGACACTCAGCAGAGAATAGACAATGTTGTGCTAAAAGGCTATGTTATTTTGCCAGAAAAAAATTTAATCTGTGTGCAAAATACCTCTTCCCATGTCTTTTGATCTAATGTAGCACTTGTCCAAATGGATGGGCTCCCTAAAGGGAAAACCCATTTCAAACATTGAGGAGCTCTAACAAATGTGAAGCACTCAACCTAAGGCTTAAATATCCCAAATGGTCTCTTGCTGGTAACATGAGAACAAAATCAGTGTTTCTCTCAGAAAACAGCTTTCCTGGCTTTTCTCTTCTGTTCCATTTGTGCATTGATATGAGCATCAGAATCACTGACTTGAATGTGATTTAGAATCTCCATGCAAACAATGAGACATTAAACACTTTCTGGCCCTCTAAAATTTGTATTCAGACTCTTTTCTTTTCCGGGTATAATCACAATCCCATCAGTATTCGAGGGATTTGTGCACACAAACTGTCTCTGTCAGAATTGTAGCAAGTTAATGCATTCCAATATAGAGCTTGGGTGTGCAAAGTATTGCCTTAGAAGGAAAACATAACTCGGTGTTTTGACATGCCATTTTGTATGGAAGACAACAACTTTTCCCTTCTTCTTTAGGAGTTTGCTTCCAATCCAGTCACTCAAAGACTTGGAAAATGAAATTATACTTTAAAAAAATAAAAGAAAAATAAGCATTAAAACAATGATGCAAGATCAAAAAGAAAGGAAAACAAAGACCAAGCTCACCATTATATTATGGTCATGCAACAACAGCAAAGACTAGAAGGCAAAAAGTCTTTGGAATTTACTTCCTTTCTTTTCAAACTAATGTAGACAATGTGAACAATTATTCATTTCATGTGACTTAACAAGTATTGTTTCTTTCATCACATTGCCGACTTTCCTCAAAGAAAATTACTATTTCAAGCTCTGCATAAATCCTATAACCTCTATGAGCTTACTTCTCTCATGGGTAAAATGGAATAACAATACCTAGTTTGTGGAGCTGGTCTGAGGGTAGAAATAATATATGAAAATCACCTAATGGTTCCTGAAACACACTGGAGCCATGGCTGCTATTATCCCAAAACTATATCTGGACATGTAAATTGGAACAAAACACTGAGGTGTTTTTTTTTTCATACTAATTCCAACATAAAAACACAATTTCTTGCAGATTTAAGGTAACTGGGGTAGATGCTAGAATATTTATTTGGATTAGCAAGATACATAAATTGTTTCAATTTTCCAAGATCTATGTCCAGGTACAGTTTTTGTGCATGGTCCCAGAATAATCCAGAGGCTTTTGAAATTTCACCCATTACTGAAAATCTTCATTATTAAGTTGAATCAGCCTTGAAATATACACAACAAGCTCTACTCAGATATCAAAATCAGAACAATAATGCAATCTATAGTTCCAATTACTCTCATATAATTTAAATAAGTGTATTTAAAATTTGCCTAAGTGGCTTGTAATAGAGCAATGGGTCATTTTCAGAAAATATCATTGTTTTTTGCCACTATAAGGTAACTTTCTAGGATATCCTATAAGTTGCAACAGGGAAAAAAATAGAAACTAACACAAAAGTTACTTGGTCTATGCAAAATTTATTTTTTAAAAAATCTATATTTTAGTTTCAGAACAACCCTAACAATAGTTGCTTAAGGAAAATGTAAAAAACTCTTAAAATGGTGAATTTTGATAAGAATATATAATTGCCTTTTAAGTATGACTATTTTTTATTGTTATGTTGTTTAAAAGGTATAACAAACTCTGCAAATATAAAAGACTATTGAATACAATTTGAGAACTGAAACTTAACAACTATTTATATACTAAAAGTAATGTTCATGCAGCAGCATAATGCTAGAGTTTGTGCAGAACCAAAATAAGAATGTTTGAACCTCAGTTTCTAATGCCAAGCTAAGCAGATCTGAGACTTCACTACTATATATATATATATATATATATACTATATATATATATATATACAGTATATGTGTATATATATATATACACATATACTGTCTATATCTATAAAATGAGAAAGCCAACCTAAACTGAACTCCATATCTCTTCCATCTTTAACATTCAATAATGACTGTACTGTGTAATTCACCCTTTGTTCCATGCCAAATAGCCATAATACAAATTCTACTTTAGAATATAATTATTTTTATTCCTACATCGGGCTATGTGAAGAACCCCTCTATTATGCCACCAGACAAAAAAGAGATGAGAGAAAAAGCTTCAGTTCCATAAACACTGAGTTGAGAATGACTGGAGATAGAAAAGCTATGAGATTTTGAAAAAAAAAAAAGGAAGGAAGGACCAGTGTTATTGTGGTAGGTAGTATAGAAATCAATAAAAAAGTTTAAGGCATTTTTCAGAGGCAAATTATCTGGCAAAGACATGTAAGAGATAAATAGACACTGTTTGTTTGTTTGTTTGTTTGTTTGTTTACAGGTAGAACATACCATCTTGCAAAGAGATTTTATTGGTAGATTCTGGGGAAAGAATTCTTAGAAAGTCAGAATTTAAGGGATGAGAGCAGATTTGACTTTGAGAGATTGTATTACATTGAAGACCAGCAAGCAAAGACTGAGTAGTTCAAAGATAACTGGTAAATGAAAGACCTAGTTGATCTGATAAATCTATTAAAAGCAGCAACCTCTTAAGAAAACAGACACTAAATAAAAACAGTTCAATCTAATTTAAATGACAAGACAGCACAGCTATGACATGTAATTTACTTGAAAATTTAATACAAGATTCTCATTGTGACACCTTTTCTGTGCAATTTATCTGATATTTTACAGCTGATATTCTTGATTGAATTAGTTGACTGGTTTTTAGAGTCAAGAGAAATAAAAGCAATAAGACAAAATTTCAAGAGAAGAAATTTATCCAGGCTATCCTGATTTCCTAAGTATTGACACAGATGGAATTAGGAGTTTTTTGTTTGTGGGGACATAGAAATATTATACAATCTTAAATGTGAAAATGAATTTAGGAAGCACTTAATCTATATTTTTTGGTTTATATACATACCCAAGTATCAAACACCATACTCTCAAATATCAGCTTCCTCTGGTATACTTTGAGAAAGCAGAGGTTCTGTCTTACTCTACTGAGTAGTCTTGTTACCATACAAAATTTCTAAAAATTCCCTTGGTCAGAACCTCTCTTAATGGCTCTGAGCTGTAGTATCTTGGAACATAATCTTATGAATTCTGCCATTACTGGGGTACAAGGGTACAACAGAGTTCTGCCGCTGTTGAGGTTTGTGAATCCTCCTTCCTAACCCTGGGAATAAAAGTATGCCCAACCATGAATCTGTCTTCCACAACAGTCCAGATGACAGGGAGAAAGAGCCCACATTGTGTCACTACCCTTTGAATACTCCTGAAAATGGCTACGCCATTCTGTCTCCTTGCCAGCAGCCCTCTTGATCAAGATATCAGAGGCAGACCATCCTCCTCACCTCCAATTTGTATGGCATCTGAAAGTCAGGAAGCGAAGTTCAGCTTTTCATTCTATGGGAAAAGTGACCTGTTTGTACGGAGCCTGGGAAGCCAACCCAGCCATGCCAAGGCCCAGGGTGCTGGGTTCAGTTGCCCCAAAACTCTTAACATTTTTAATTAGCATCATGTAACACACACTGATATTTTTCTTTCCTCCATGAGCCAGGGTTCATTTCACATTAGATGAAGGTAATAACATTTGTCATGGGTATATAATTTTTAAACCTAAAGATTCAAGAAAGAGTAAATGCTGGTCATCTCATCTCAAAGTAGCAAAGCAATAATCTCAATTACTCTGAAATTTCATATTCTGTTGCCTTAATTTAAAAAATCAGCTTAAATAACCCCTACAATTTTTTTAAATTAAATTGTGGTCTCTACACTGTAATAACTTGAAACTATATTATATATTTTGAAGTTCAAAGTGAGTATTACTTGTGAATATTAATTCGGATTCACTTTAATTTTCATTTGCTTTTTCATTAGTAAATTCAATAATAGAAAATTGACCTTTCATAATAGAAAAGCAGTTAAATTTTATTAAATTATGGTGTTGCATGTTTTAGTTCAGTAGCTTAGATTTCTATATACCATAAGTTTTTATTCAAAGGGCTAGATTTTTTAATAGTAAGTTGTTCTCTATATATAAAATCTGTAATTGAAACAATTGCTTAACAAATGTCTAATTCTTTCAATAAATAAAAATAATTGAATGTGACTGATTTAGAATCAGAAATGATTCTCTAACCCATAAACTCAAACCTTTTACATTTTGGAAATATCCTATGCATTGGTTATTTATTGCTGTATAATAAATTACCCCAAAATTTAGCAACTTAAAGTCGTAAGTAATTATTACTACAAAATTTCTCTAAGTTAGGAATTCAGGGGTAGCTTAACTGAGACACCTGGTTCATGTCTTCCAAAGAAGTCAGCAAGGGCTACATTTTCATCTGAAGAACTGATTAGCAGAGGATCTGTTTTAAGGTAACTCATGTAGAAAGAACTTTCCTTGTTGACTGTTGGCCATGGTCTCCAGTTTTCTCCACATGGAATTTTCTGACTGCCCAATCTTCTAGTATCATGTAATCTGACTTCCCCCAAAGTTGAGAGAGACAGACAGACACACAGAGAGAGAGAGAGAGAGAGAGAGAGAGAGAGAGAGAGAGAGAGAACTCACAGGCTTTTATATTGTAATCTTGGAAATGACTAATCATCACTTCCTGCTTTTTGTTGGCATTTGCCACCACAACATAACTATAGGACATAGCAGACCAAATATATTTCACACAACAGTCTAACATCTTTACTTAGATGCTTTTTATATTATACAGCTTTTTGTATATGAAATATTTGTTGATGTCTGTTTGTCTGTATGTATTCTCCTTTCTAAACTGACTTCTTCAAGGGAAGTACTATTTCTTATTTGCGTTAGATTTTTAGCTACTAAATACTTGAGACAAAGTTGCTAGTAAATACTTCTCGAGCTTACACGTCTTATATATTAATTGTCAAGGTAGTTAACCTTATTTTAATTAATGTATGATTTACATAAAACAAAATATATAGACAGTGTTTATTTTGTTAAGATCTGACAATTGCATATAACTATGTGTCATGTCAAGTAAGACAAAGAACACTTTTATCGATCCTGAAAATTCCCATTTGCCCCTTTCCAGTAGGTTTTCTCCTCTCCTCCATGCTCAATTTTTTTTATTTCTATCACTATATATTAACACTATCTGTTCTTAAAATTCACATAAATGGAATAATTCATACTATGCACTTATGTGTTTGACTTTTTGGTTTAAAAATGTTTTTCAGAAACATGAATTTGTGCCTATGTCAGCAGCTCTTTCCTTTCTACTACTATATAATTTCTAACAAATGAATATCCTCAATTTGTTTATTCAGTCTCTTCTTTCATTATATTTGAATTGTCTACACATTTGGCTGTTATGAATAAAGCTATTGTGAATACTCTTTTACAGATTTTTTTCAGCAGTCATGACTCCATTTCTCTTCTATAGTAGCAGAGAGTGAGATTGCTACATGCCGTTGTTTTTAATTAATCAAAAACATTCTTTGTCTTCATGCCTGTTTAGGAACTTAAGACAAAACTTTTAAAAGTAATCATTTGTATCTCATTCTGAAAGAGAACAGAAAGCTGGTAAAATGGAAAGTCAGTATTCACACTCAGTTTCTGAAAGGACCAAAAGTGACAGCTAGCAATTCTTTGTACAAGATTTGTGTGTAAGATTGTGGAATAATTCTCCAAAATAGCAGAGAAGCACCCCCACAATAAGCTAAAACTGGGAGATATGGGAGGTGGGGAGTCAGAGCATTAAAAGATGGTGGTAAATATGACAGGCATGGACCTGCTCTCCACTCTCCTTAGGAATAGGACACGTCACCACTCATTGTCTTTCATATTCAATCTTGCCTATATCATCGTGCCTTGTCAGAGGCCATTTCCAAGCCTCTTAACAAAACATCTCTTTATTGTTATTTATATACCTTTCAAAGTTCCACATTAGCCTATATCACTGTTCATCTATTTAACAAACATTAGACATTTACTATTTACTGAAGATTGTTTTAGTAGCTAAGGAAAACAAAATAAACAAAAATCTCTGCCTGCTCATGTAGTTAAATATAGTCACATATATATGTCAAAGGTTTATTATACTTATATTGTTTTTTTTACCTAATAGATTAAAATCATAGTCCTCACAGAATAGTTAGCATATTGGATCTAGTACCCACATTCATCTCTCAAAAAATAGTTTTCATTACATGTTTGCTGAAAGAACAGTGCCCCAAAATTTGAATGAAAGAGTGATTATCATGTAATAGATTGTTATATAATAATATTCATTAGGTAGGTATATAAATTAGAGTTTTCTAGGAGTCAGTTCAGTAATAAGTAATTTTGTACCTAGTCCTTTTTGGAAGCTGTTGCGTTATTCTAAAATTTTGCCACATAGTACACACTTTCACTGTTAAAGATGAAAGTTTACTCTCAGAAGTTGTCATTTTCAGAATGAAACTGAAATCAAATTAAACATAATAATGTCAGACATGATTAATATCTTTGTTACCACCAAACAAGTTGATTCATATTTGCTTGAGTTAAGCTTTGTATTCCCTGGGGACCACCCACCACCTTCCCTCCCTGACCACTCCCTCCCATCTCCACCCCTCCTAACCCCCCACATACTCATCCCTTTTATGGAATTTTCATGTACATGTCTATGGCCTAAATTGTCAACCGGAATAAACTTTATAATAATAAAAAAATTTTTTAGTTACAAAGAGAATATAGTACTTCACAAAATCCCCCTGACTTTTGAAAAATCATGTCTGAAAATCATTTATCTAAGAAAACTGCAAACACAGGGTTTTCAGGTTCATACTGCTTTCAAAGTGAGTAGGATCAAAAGGTTAAAAGAACAAAAAAAATACTTTCAGGTAGGAAAACAGCACATCAAGAGGCTATCACAAGTGACCACCATGAGAATATAAATAATTGCCAAATTGACCATGTATCTGCAACTTTATTTCATTTTTTCTCTGATAATGAAAGTAATACCTATCTCACATAGACTCACTGATAGATGTGAAAGGACTAAAATGTGTTGGAATCAATCAAAATCTTTAGTAACAAACTTGCAGGACTGAAATGAAATGTTAATATCAAGATGGTTACAAATACATTCTGACAAATTATTCTGTCTAGTCTTTGAATGATAATGATGATGATGATCATGATGATCATGATCATGATCATGAAATAGTTAAGGAAATTAGAAGCTAAAACACTGTTATGTGACATCAGGTAGATATCAAAGACAGCTACACATGGCAGCTCTTTTAACTCAAGTCCAAAATGGATCCTCTGTTAGTATATCATACCAATTCCCAAAGGATCAAGAGCAGAGCTACAAAGTCAAAATGATTATAGTCACATCTAATTCTGTCTTGCTCTACAATTTGCAGGAAGTTGCTTTGTGTTTATATTTTTAATTTAATTTGACAGGCATAAATTGAGCAACAGCTCTAAGCTAAGCACACCACTATCAAGTACACAAATGAGTAAATTGTGATTCCTTCCTTCATGGCATTTGTATCTAGGCTCATTTTGAGGAATAAAATAATATGCACTATGAAGAATTGGGTATACAACACATATTTCAACAAATGTTCGTTTTTTTCTTTTGGTACCAACATAAATAACTCACAACAGTTCAAACAGACATTATCTAACTTCTCATCTACAAAAACTGGGAGAGTTAGTATTATTGCTCCCATTAAGTTGATGAATAAATACAGGCCCAGAGAATTAGAATCTTTGCCAAGATTCTAGGCAAAGGTTCATTTTGACAATCAGTTAGTGTCTGAGATTGAGATAATTATATGTAGACATCACCCTTCTGTCACTGGCACCACTACAGCTGAGGATAACTTGGAAAAAAAGTCAGTAAATACCTTGAATATTGGGCTGTGTAAAAACATCATCTCCTTAAAGTAATTATTCCATGCCAACAATGTACATTCTGTACCTGACGAATTTACTTCCACAATTGCCCTCTTATAAATTAACTCCTGAATCAATTTATTCTCCTTCATCTATTGCCATATTTCTTGCTCCAATTCACAGTGAAAGTTATTTCCATTCTTGTGTCTGTATACTTTCAACTATTTCTAATTTGACTGCTATCCCAAGTGTTCTAATTCAGTTGCTCTTGTCAAGAACCAATGAATACTTCTGTCCTCATCTTTTTGCCTCTCAGAAACATTCAACAACTATTCAGCTTTTCAAGTTTCATCTTCTACTTTTCCAACTTGTACCATCATGCATTCAATGTGTTAAATAACTACCTTTTCAAATTCACCTCCACACATTCCACTTTCCTACACCTGGTCTTTCTACACTTGTTTCTATCTTCCTCCAAAAGTAAAGCTCTTCTACTACTAACCTTTGAGGCACTTGCATAGCTTATCACCCAAGCAATCCTCTTACTGCAACAGTCTCCTATAGCAGTAGTCTTAGGCTTTTCTTGCAATAAAGTCTCTCTTTATCAAAGTCCATCTTTGCTTTTTATTTGATGCTGATTAAAATCCAAAAAGTAAAGATAGATTCAAGAGAGACTGAGGAAAATGTATATCAATAATGTTAATTTATTTGTAGTCACACCACTTAATCTAGTTGAACTATTAATTACATGAAAGAGTTTCTTAGGTAACTACCCAAATGTACTACTGCAAAAGAAGAAACTAAACCAAGAGAGACAAGGAAATAAAAGATCTAACCCAGAAAAAATAGAGAATTTACAGTGTTGTTGGGTAAGGGAGGCTTTTTTTAACTTTATAAAACTCAAAATCCTCTTTTTCCAGCTTTTCCTCAATAAGTTTGTTCAAAAGCTGCAGAGCCTTGAATTTTCAGACTCCCTACTATTGTTATGCAGATTTTAGCCACTGCTTCTCTCAGTTGCCTGCCCCAGACTGGTGAAAAAGTCAGAATTCAGAATGTCATTTTACAACATTCTGACTTGACCACTGTCTCAAGATACTTTACTTTCAATATTCCTTCTGCATTTATCAATGTGGGTCCTTTCCACCATTCGTAGTCAATTTCACCATAATTTTCAAAGCCAGAAAAAATTCCCAATGTGAAAAGAACTATTTCTAACAAAGTGATTTTCTAACTATTTACCACAAAAGAAATAAAAGCCCAATTACCCCCCCCAAAATTGTCCAAAACCTAAGTCCTTTAATAAGATAAATAAAACCCAGTTATCCATAACATTGTCCAAAACCTTCAGGCTTTTAGTCCTGTTAACCTCACCACTTGCCCAATCCTTCAGCATTCAGCAACACATGTTCCAAACACAAAATATCCTCTTGCATTCTCCAGCTTCCAAGCATGTAGTTGAAGGCATGATGTGTCTTCTCCTTGCTGTGTCCTCATCACCATATGTGGTAGAAAGAAGCTCCAAAGAACAGGAACCAATAGAAGATTCATCAAGGTCTCCATGGATTCTCCAAAAATCCTTAGGCTCATTTTAGCACATACACACTCAGCTTAAGCATGCTAAATCCATGAGTCCACAGGCTTGGGCCAACAGCAGGGCTGTCTGCCTCAGTCATAAGGCATGGACTTAGATTGTCCTTCTCCCCAGAACGCTAACACCAAAATTGCTGATCAAAATGGCTCATCCTGGTCTTTGTTTTCTACACCTATTTATATTTTAAATTTTTGTTTTGTGCCTTCCGGAAACAGTCTTGTGAGTTATAACATATTATAAGGAAAAACCTGTTTTCCTTCTTCCTGCCCTTTCTATCTTTCTGAAAGGGAATTCTAATCAAAGTCATTCTCACATTTTAGCATGTCCTCTTTGAAATCTGCAATCCTAAAGCAACAGCAGATCCTGGCACTAAGGGGTTGGTGCCCTATATCAACAGGACAGACAGATTTCCTCAGTGGAATTGAAATCAGCACTCAAATTTATTTGAGAGACAGGAAGGGAAACTTACAAAATTATTAAATTTCTGAGTGATATCAAAAGACTATCAAGTGTCCACACAGAACCAAAATCTTCTTGGACCCCTTGATTCAATGTAGGAGTAGAGAGAGGGTTCAATCCAGGATGAGAAGAGGGAAGGCAGTATAGTGGTCAAAGAATGTGCAAAGCCAGGGTCCATGAGATAAGACTTAGGTCTACAAATGAGTAATGGCAGATAGCATCTGGAAGATATTGTGCTGAATGTTAAAACAATTCCATTCAAAAGCTAAAATCCAAACTGTCAACTCTTGTTGATCAAAATAACTGTCAATCCTTTCCTTCCAGGCATACATCACAACAGCAGTCTTAATGAGAGCTTCAGTGTGTACAAAATCTGAAGTTGTGCCAGAGTCAAAAGGAAGAACAATTTTTAGGCTGCAATCCTTATGATCTTTCTCAATTAAAGTAGTGAAGCCTGAGGCACAGAAAGTTGAGCTTTTCCTTCTGTTTACTGAACACTGTTAGGGCACCTGTGCATGGAACTTTTTGAACTTTTGCCCTAAAGCATTAATTCAAGAAACAACAGGGAGCCAGGACTGAGTTTTAGTGACATGCACTTGCAGAAGTCAAAAAAAACTCATCATTACTATTATGATTGTCATCCTTTGTGTTAAAAACTGTACAACAAAAACTTTGTTTTCATATATAGTGAGGCAAAGCTCTAAAATTTATTCTCAACCAAGTAGAGGGATGATATTTTCATTGGGAGGAGAACAAGCAAGGGGCATGCTGAAATTAAAGCAGTCATCAAAATTCTGCCTAAAAACAAGAGCCCAGGACCTGATGGCTTTACAAATGAATTCTACCAGACATTCAAAGATGAAATAACACCTGCACTACTAAAGCTTTTTCAAAAAATTGAGAAAGAATGAAAACTGCCAATCACATTCTATGAAGCAAACATCAAACTCATACCAAAACCAGATAAGAACAGCTTCAAGGAAGAAAACTGTAGACCAATTTCCCTAATAAAGATGGATGCAAAAATTTTAAACAAAATCCTGGAAAATCAAATCCACAATGCATAAAAAGCATTATTCACATGCCCAAGTAGGATTTATCCCAGGGGCACAAGGAAGGATCAACATCGGAAATCAATTAGCATAATACACCACATCAACAAAGAGAAAAACAAAAACCACATGATCATATCAATAGACACAGAGAAAGCATTTGACAAAGTCTGCCATTCATAATAAAAGCCCTTGAAAAATTGGGGATTAAAGGGACTGACCTCAACATAATAAAAGCCATCTATGACAAACCTACAGCAAACATCATCCTAAATGGGAAAAAAAATAAACCATTCCAATTAAGATCTGAAACCAGACAAGGATGCCCACTCTCCCCACTGCTCTTTAACACTGTACTGGAAGTTCTAGCTAGAGCAATAAGGCAAGAGAAAAATATAAAAGGAATATGAATAGGAAAGAGGAACTGAAGTTATCAATATATCAATGCATGCTGATGACATGATTCCCCTATATAGATAACCCAAAAAAATCCACAGGAAAATCATTTGAAATAATAAACCAGTTCAGTAAGGTAGCAGGATACAAAATCAACACACAGAAGTTGGTAGCCTTCCTATACACAAAAAGTCAAATAAAAGAAGAAGAAATCAGAAAAACCATCCTTTTTACCATGGCACCAAAAAAAATTAAATACCTCTGCATTTCTCTTTTTAAAGGTTAATAAATGTCTTCTTGTCCTCCCGTCGGCAGCAGTGAGTGCAGGGCACCAGGGGATTGGCATCCAGTTTCCTCGCACTCCCAGCCCACCAATTCATGTCTGGGACCAGCACACCCACCCCCTTCCCAGAGGGCAGTAGCAGCAGTGAGTGCAGGGCACCAGGGGACTGGCATCCCATTTCCTTGTGCCCCCAGCATGCCACTTCAAGTCTGGGGCCTGCATGCCCACCCCCTTCCCGGAGGGCAGCAGCAGCGTCCATCTGTCAGCAGAAGTGAGTGCCAGTGGTGTCAATGCCATAAGGTTTATCAGCAAGAATTATATTACTGCATAGAGATTTCAAAAGAAAAACTCAGATCACAGAGCCAGAAACAAAGGAAAGGAACTCATATCAAAAACACAGGCCAACACAAGCAAGAAATTATACAGGCACAAGAACAGAAACAACCACAATTATCAACATATATTCACCAAATGGGGGAGCACCAAGATTCATAAGACAGATACTTGCAGAACTGAAAACAAATATTGGTGAAAACACACATGTTGTAGGAGACTTTAACACCCACTCTCACCAAAAGACAGATCAAAAAAACAGAAACAAGGTCCTTTAAAGGAGGACCTAGACCAAAAGGACCTAGTAGATATTTACAGGACACTGCACCCTCAATGAAGGGAATACACCTTCTTTTCAAATGCATATGGATCCTTCTCTAAAATTGACCACATATTAGGACACAAAGAAAACTTGAATACACAGAACTTAAAATTATACCAAGTTTTTTATAGGATCATAAAGGTATCAAACTAGAAATCAACAACAAAGAGAAAGCAAGAAGAAAGCCCAATATATGGAGACTAAACAATATGTTACTAAATGAAGAATGGGTAATTGAAGAAATTAAAGAAGGCGTAACTGCGCCAACCCCAAAGTCCCGAGAATGGACTGAGGCTCTCGGGGACAAAAGAGTCACCTGCAAAGGGGACTCCGACCCGGCTGAGAGGAGCAGCTAGCACACCAGCACCTGGGGGAGGAGACCACACAGGACAGGTAGGCTTCCTACCTAGAGCAGCCTGTGGCATCTTCCCGTAGTCAGGGAAACAGCTGGGAGGCAGGCAGATTGGCCATTTGCATCTCTATGGACCCTGGCTATTCAGCCTAACTTTAACTCGGACTGAGTTGCTAAAGGGGGTGGGGAAGGAGCGCACCTGGAGCGTAACCGTGCCGACCCCAAAGCCCAAACTCAGAAAACAAGGACATTCACTACAAAAAGCACATAAGCAGCGTTAAATACAACTATATAGGCTTCAACATGCCTACTACTAGAGCGGAAGTCACCCAATATGTAGAGCAGATTCGAAAGGAAAACACAGGAAAAAGGAAGAACACAAACACTCAAGCAAGCCCTAAGAAAAATAACTCACCACCTAAGGATAAACAATTTGAAAAAACCAACATGGATGACATCGAAGAAATGTTCCATATGTCAGACAAAGAATTCAGAATCAACGTGATAAAAGCACTCAAAGAGGCCAAGGAAGAGGGGGAACAAAGGGAAAGCAAAAAAAGAGAAGCTCTCAATGAATTAAGAGAAGTAGTAGAAAAATATAAAAAAGAATGCAGCAAAATGAACAATATCATCAACGAACAGAAAAACGAAATCGAAACCTTAAATAAGAAACTACAGGAGATGCAAGGCATAAGAGGAACAACAGAAGAACTCAAAAATGCAGGGAAGAGTCAGGAAAGCAGACTAGAAGAAATAGAAGAAAGAATCAGCACACTAGAAGATACAGAAGTAGAAAGAATGAAGAAAGAGGAGAGAGAAAAGCAAAGTAAGAAAACAGAAGAAATAATCAGAGATCTTTCAGATACTCTAAAGAAAACATTAAATATAAGAGTAATTGGAATACCAGAAGGTGAAGAAAAAGAAAAAGGACCTGAAAGGCTCTTCAATGAAATAATGGAGGAAAACTTCCCAAACCTGAAGAAAGAAATGAAATTAGACATACAAGAAGCAAAAAGGACACCAAACTACTTTAATGAAAGAAGAAACACAGCAAGATACATCATAGTAAAACTTACAAAAGCTAAAGATAAGGAGAAAACTATGAGAATAACAAGGGAGAGGAAACAGATAACATACAAAGGAAAACCGATCCGACTGACTTCAGATTTCTCAGAAGGGACACTCCAAGCAAGGAGAGAATGGCACCACATCTTTAAAACACTCCAAGACAAAAACTGCCAACCAAGAATACTCTATCCAGCAAAGCTGTCCTTCCTTTGAAGGAAAAACCAGAACTTTCCCAGACAAACAAAGCCTACAGAAATTTGCTACCACCAAACTGCCTCTCCAAGAACTCCTGAAAGAAGCCCTAATATCAAAACCTGCAGAAGAATAAAAAGAGTGGACAATAAAAAGAAAAGAAGAAACAAACTAAAACAAATGACCACCAGGAACCAATTGTTAGACCCTCAAACATCAATAATTACTCTAAATGTCAATGGGCTAAACTCATCAATCAAAAGACACAGAGTTGCAGAATGGATTAAAAGACAGAACCCAATAGTCTGCTGCCTCCAAGAAACGCATCTGATCCCAAAAGACAAGCACAGATTGAAGATAAAAGGATGGAAAACAATTCTACAAGCAAACGGCCCCCCAAAAAAGGCAGGAGTAGCCATCCTAATAGCAGACAAAGCAGATTTCAAAATAAAAAAAGTAACAAAGGACAAAGATGGCCACTACCTAATGGTTCAAGGGACAAC
>PVHY01008642.1:0-60479 GCA_004024945.1 Uropsilus gracilis
GCGCACCACCATGCCCAGCTATTTTTTTTGGAACTAGGTCTCGCTACGGGCCCCAGGCGGAACTCGAACCGCGATCCCTAAGCCCCGGCCGCTTCATAGGCTGAAGCTTACAAGCACGAGCCACCGTGCCCGGCTGGAGTATTTTCTTATTTTAAAATGTTTTCTGAAAGAACTTAGGGCCTTAAACCCTAATTGGAACTCAAGGTATTCAATACAAATTTAAAATGTCAAGTCTGGTAATTTTACCTCTTTAGAACAACTACCACACTTTCCTTTAGACATGTTTGAGAAAGTGCTTTCTGAACAATGTAGAAAAACAAGGTGGATTTCAGACAGTCTCAACTGTGAATAGTTTCAACAATTAACAGGAGGCAATAATTTAGTTAGGGGCACACACCACATGAAAGAAATTGATTTGCCTACACTGGGCAAACAAGTTCAGGAGCTAAGCCTCCCCTGGGTGGCCGGGGTTAACAGAATAGAAGGAAGGCAACTCCACTAGTTCTCAACCACTCGAATATAAGAATGGGAATTAGACTGTCCTTATAGTAAGACCTCATCTGAAAACAGCCGTAACTGGATTTTAGGTAAGTTCCTGTTACTGAAAAAGAAGAATCCACAAGGAAGCAAACAGAAAAAGCGCCAATAAGAGTGAAATCTAATTCTATCTATTGAAATGTTTACAAAGATAAATACTTCAAACTTATTCTCAGCCCATTTTAAAAACTGGCAATCTTTATGCCTGTTGCATTTCTGGGCTCTTTGGAAATTAAAAAAATAGGGTAAAACCCCAATTCAAGTTGTTCTTTGTTAAACAAGTTGTGGGGTTTCTCTTCATTCGATCAGCAAATATCGCCAGAACACCCACTATTGCCAACACTAGTGAAGTAAAATGTAGTAGTTTACTTGGAAGAAATAATTATACCTTATTGTTTTATAGTGACTTTCTCCCATGAGCTCAACATTCTTACCTGAATTTCTCATTCATCCTCACAACAAAAATAAAGTTGACATAGAGTATATTCATTTAGCATTGGCAGCTAAGATACCCAGTTAGACTGGCAGCAGGAATCTGATTTGCATATCTTATCACAAATTTAATAGATTTAAATCCAAACAGGGGAAGAAGGGTAGCCAGGCTCACACAGACCTCCTGCTGGGTCAGTCCAGGTATCAAACTTTTAACCCCATCTTCCCGAACCTCTTTGCTAGTCCTGTAGGAAAAGGGGAATAGAATATTAAATTCAATCTGTGGATGTATATACAGAGATCCCATTCCCCCTCATTCTCCCAAGACACCTCATAGGAATCCAGGAACAAATTACTAAAGTCACTCATTTCAACTCCAGGCTTTGGAGCACAAACTCATATCCCAGTTTCAATAGAGGTCAAGAGATAAGATAATTTTCAAGAAATGAGGACAACAAAACAAATGTTTGTTGAAAAAAACTGCATGACTCCCACTAAGCAGTTAAGATGATAAAATTCAAGATTTGCTCACAATATTTCTGGAAGTAAACACAGCGGTCCCCAAGGAGCTCATTGTGGAATTTGATAATTACTGAAGTTTGGACAAGGGCACTTAGTACTGAAGCATTCAGCCCTATAAACCTCCATCACCTTAGAAAACAAAAGCAAACTAACATCCTGATGAAATGAGAATTAGCTAAGAAATACAATATTTAAGTGCACTGTATTTTTATGTGATTTTTCAAGTTCACTGACTAAACTCTTACAATGGCTAAAAAATGAAAGAACCTAGTAACTGGCCCATAATTATAAGACTGACTCAAATGAAGTTGACCTACTTGCATAGGTCAAAAATAGTTGAATATTCATAGTTTTATATGGTTAACATAATGTTTTTGGAGTTGAATTGATGATGATCAGTATAAAAGAGTGAAAAGTCTTCTGAGATGAAAGTTTGGTTCCAATATGGTTCCACACATGTTAAAGCTAAAATATTTTTCCTTAGGAAACTCTGCTAAAAGAGACAAATACTGGGTGATTTCACTTGCATGTTGAATATAGAAAAAACAAAGGGGCAGAAAAACTAAACTGAAACAAACCCTAGAAATCTGATTGTATAATTGAAGCCACCTGAGGCAGAGACTGGAGGGTGGAGAGCAGAGGGGGATGGGAATTACCTTGGTGGAAGGCTATTAGTGTTTGGTATTCCAGGGGGTGTTGTAACAAACATCTGAAAAGATATGGATTTGTACCACCAAATTATAATCATTGTTGCAAATTGTGTTGCCTCAATAAAAAAGCAATGCAAAATTAAAAAAAAAAACAAAAACCAAAAACCTCTAAAATCACAATAGGAATCAATAAGGGAAAGATGTCTAATACACAACATATTCACCTCACAAACATCTTAAAAATCTTTGATTCATAAAGTGATGTTGCCTGCATTAATAAGAAATTACAAGTTAACAAATTCACTGGTGACCAGTGTGTAGGACAGTTCAGTTTAGGAAGTAATGGAAGAACTGTCTCTAGATGTATCTTGGCTGTATCTTAGATCTTCAATCTACAACAATGCTTTTAAAAACTTGTCATGCATGAAATGTTTGGAATTTCCAGCCCTGTTCCCTTGTTTGTACCATTTTACCCTTATCTCCATATTTCTACTCTCCCTTCTTCAGCCCTGAACACCCCATTAATATGTTTCCTCACTGTATAAACCTTACTCCACAGTACAGCCAGGAAACAGTATGTGCTGTCACAACCTACTCATAAAGCTTCAATGGCTAAGTCAAGGCTTAAACTCTTCAGCATGCTAATAATCAAAGCCACAATTCTACCATCGTAATTCTTCCTGTGTTGGCCCAGTTCAAATGCTACATTCTCCACTAAGGTTCTAAGCCCGGGAAAGAAGGAGTCTCTCTATCCTCTGCTCCTAAAGATCAGTCAAGAGTTATGCTATCAATTCATATTTGACATTTATCTTCTCTCCTTGATTTGCCCTCTATTTTTCTAGAGGGCAGAGATCACACCTCATTCATTCCTGTGTGCCCAACTGCGCCTAGCATGGCAGGAATTTGAATGTTCACCAAAGTTTTTCAAACCCTCTGAATCTTTACAAGATATACAAAAGGAAGCATTTTGGAGGATAAATCCAAATTACCCAAAGTCACCTGTTCAGTCTACTATAAAAGAGCACAGACATCTTTTTTCACACGAGAAAATTCCTTATAGCAGGCAGCACAAAATAAACTTCTAAATGCACTCACGGAATTAGGTTTGCAAAGGAAAGCTGTGGCAAATGATTAATTTATAATCTCCAGTTTCCAGATCTGAGAAGTCATTTCTGTTTTTACAGATCAGGAAACCAAGTTCCAGAAAGGTAATGGGGTCATACAGCTATCTGATGATGACACCTGAGGGTGGATTCCCTCACTTCCAGTTTAGTATTTCTCTTTTCTCCAATGCCAGGATTTTAAAATGTGTTAATTTTAAAAAGAAAAAGATAATCCAAAAGAAATTTGAGAAGAATGATATATTTCTCTGTCCATCAACTTGCTCAGCACTCAGCATACTGTAGCTGGTCAGAGAGTCCACATTATCGAAGAGATGAACACCCAGGCCATCCCATCCACAACTAAAATAGGTAGATTTAAAAAATTTCAAAGTGCTAGTCAGAAGATGCATCTTCTAGGAGCAGCAGCAGAAGCCTAAAGGAGAAAGCAGTAAAAAGAATCCCAAAACAACAGAATGAACAAACCAAGCCCACAAAAATGACTAGACTTACTCATATGCAACATTTGACTAAAACAACAACAACAAAAAAACCCACAAAAACACAGAACAACAACAACAACAAAAAACTACTACAAAAAAGAATCAAGTCCTGGAGTATATATTTCTCCAAAGCAGATTTGTAAGTGGCCAAGAAACACATGAAAAAGATACTTGACATTATCATTCAATAGAGGAATGCAGATCAAAAACCACAAGGAGATACCACTTCACGCCCACTCCCACTAGGACTGGCAATTTAAAGGAAAAACAAAACCACAGAAAAAAACAAGTGTTGGCAAGGGTAGAGAGAAACTGGAATTCTCATATTGCCAGTGGGAATGTAAAATGGTGCAGTTACTGTGGGTAAGTTTGGTGATTCCTCAAGAGGTTTAAAGCACAGAATCACTACATGGCTCAGGAGTTGCACTCTCAGGTAGAAATCCAAAAGAACTGAAAATAAGCACTCACAAAAAAAACCTTATACAAAAATATTTATAAAACAATACAATAGCCGGGCACGGTGGCTCGTGCCTGTAAGCTTCAGCCTATGAAGCGGCTGGGGCTTAGGGATCGCGGTTCGAGTCCTGCTTGGGGCAACACAGCGAGACCTAGTTCCAAAAAAATATCTGGGTGTGGTGGTGCGTGCCTGTAATCCCAGCTACCCGGGAGGCTGAGGCTGGGGATTGCTTGAGTTTGTGGTACCCCAGGCCACGTGAACCTGTGATTCTATGGGCAAAAATAGCGAGACCTAGTCTCAAAAATAAATAAACAAAAAAACAATACAGTAGCCAAAACAATCCAAATGCCCATGAACAAATCCAAATGTGAAACAATCCAAATGTCCATGAACTAATGAATGAATATACAAATATGGTATACACATACAAAGAAGTAGTATTCATCTATAAAAGGGAACAACATATTATAGTGTGGATAAAATCTTAAAGGCATTGTTAGGGAACGAAGCCAGACACAAAAATTCACATATATTGTGATTGCATTTATATGAAATACGGAGAATAGACAAATCTATAGTGAGCAGAAGAAGATTAGAGGCTGCCAGGAGCCAGGATGAAGGGAAATGGGGAATGACCGCTTACTGAGTTTCCTTTTGGGGTCATGGAAAAGTCCTGGTAAAGGTAGTGGTGATGACTGCATGACACTGTAAATGTGTGTGTGTGTTTAGACTAGATCTTGCTAGTTTTGCCCATGGAACTGCAGGCTCACGTTGCACCACAGACTCAAGCAATCCCCAGCCTCAGCTTCCCAGGTGGCGGGATTACAGGCATATGCCACCATGCCCAGCTAATTTTTTGGGACCAGGTCTCGCTATGTGCCCCCGGTGGGACTTGAACCGCGATCCCTGGTCCAGGCCGTGGCCGCGTAGGCTGCCGCTTACAGGCATATGCCACCATGCCTGGCCTGTTTTGTTTTGTTTTTTACACTTTAAATATGTGTAGTTTATTGAATGTCAATTATTCCTTAGTAGAACTATTTAAAAGATAATAAAATAAGATAGGAAAAGGTACATTGAGCAAATACTCACAGTAGCAACAGTAATCATGTCTAACAATATTACCTAGCTAAAGCAGATGTTAAAGCCAAAATATTTATTAGTGACAAAAGTAACTGTAATAATGAAAGTCCAATTTCTATCAGATGTTGTATGTCCAGTAATATAAACTTATAACTGTGTATTGTTGGATATAAAAATATAAAATTCTAGTACAAATGGTCTCAGAATTTAACTCAAAACATAAGCTCTCGCTTATAAATTCTCAATTACAGTGAGATCTTTCACTATACTGCTCTCAATTATTGACATTAAGTAGACATAAATTGAGTGTGGAATAGTGCAATTAACTAGGGTCATTTAACTGATGTGTACCACTACTAAAGAAAAAGAAACACATTCTTCTCAATTACATCTAATGTAAATGTATTTAATGCCACCGACATTTTATATGCTAAAATGAGAAACGTAGTGTTCTATGTATTTTACAGCAACAACATAAAGAGAGTCTAGTTTTCACAGCATCAGGGTCTTTGGGAATGTACAGACTGAAAATGTGCAGTGATAAAGAGCAAACACAAGCCTGTCCAAGAAAGTAGAATGTTCACTGTGTTCTCACCAATCCTGATAGCACAGGTTATTAACCCAGCACCTATTTTCCTAAAACAGGTTTCTAGATTAATGCTGTCAGTCTAGAAAAGTCTAAAAGGGAGAGAAGGGCATTTACCAAGAGGTGCTCTGGATCACAATGTGAATTCCATTAGCGCAGAGGACAGGGTCCTGTTGGCAGAGGCTTCTCTGCCATGGCCTGCAAAGGTACCCAAAGGTTCCAGAGGGAACTCCTGAAGCCTATCTGCCTATCAGAGACATACAAAATTTACTAGGAGTTGGAGTTTAATCTCATTACAACTGCCAAGAGCATCCTCCTCAGAGCACACAGACAGCAAAGAGGCCACTTGTACTACCAGGAGAGAGGGGTGCAGGCAGCTGGAGTGGAATGCTGCCTTAAACACCAAAGGGAAGAGTTCAAGTTTGGGATTCTCCTAGGATCCCCTGGTTCCGACTCCTGAATGGCTTCCATGACACTGGCAGCTCTCCCACAACCAGGGAGATAAGACACACTTGAGCCTTTTGTTCCAGAGGATCCCTGTTCTTAGTCAGCTCCACCCAAACTTTTCACCTCTCTTCCTTCTGGTTTCAAGGCTCCACTTGACTCCTGTAGTTATTTGAGATGATCTTTAGAATCAACACAGGGTGCCAACTATAGGCTCCTTAGGTGTCTGAGAACTTTGGAACCAGGGCCAGGTGGATCTTCAGCTCCTGATGCAGGTTTACTTGATCCAGTTTTAATCAATTTGGGCCATATGGCTGTTAACTAGATATGTATGTCTGTCCAACAACGACCTCAGAGCTTGGCACACTGTAGGTGGTCAAGTCTACAAAGGTTGCTGAACGAACAGATGATCATGCCAGGCCTGAAGCAAGGGGGCATCACGGAATGTAATACTCTCAGTGCTTTAAAGGGGGCTTTCCTCCCTCTAGTCTTTTCCAAATGAACAGTCTGAATTTTGAATTTCTGATTTCCAGTAATGGGGGAAATGTGTTACTTGTAAATGAGCAGCATCCAAATTTCTCAAAGAAAGGTTCATTTGAAGTGATGTTACCAAGGAATATATCCAGTCACATCTTACTGGTCTGGGCAAGAAAACACACAGGATTCCATACATACACTGTCAAATTTGGCAAGAAAGATTTTAGACAACTTCCATCCTTCCCACCCAACCCCAAGTAAATAGGGCATTTGTTTGTATTCCCACACTGGCCTCCTGAAGGAAAATACCTCCTCCACCTAGAAAAACAATCTGTAACATTCAGACATGAAGCTTTGAGGCAAGCTTTTTAGTGCAGGCTAAAACTTATATCCGGCTCTAAAAAAAAAAAAAAAAACAACAAACAAAACAAACAAACAAACAAACAAAAAACCAACGAAGAATGCTTCTTTAATAAACTTTTCTCCTCTGAGCATTTTTCTTACATTTACACTTACACTTGGTTTTGTGTTTCTATACCTTATGGAAAAACAGATTTTTAAAATAAGTTCTCCATTAAAATACAGTTTGCGTGTATTCCCTGTTTGGGAAGGGTGGGGGAAAGACACAACAATTTTCCTTTACTTTCTTTAAATTTTCTGCTCTGCACCAACTAGGTGCTGGCAAAGAGTTAAAACTTTTTTGAGGCTAGTTCCTGCGGTTAAAAAAAAAAAGAGCTAGATGCTTAAATTTAGACACGGTAAAACAATACTGAAAAACTTTCAAAGCCTTGGAGAAATACTGGAGTTTATTGTCCTTTATTAAATACCACCACATCTGCCACATTTTCTTCTCTTGTTTTAATCCTTACTGCCCGGCTCACCTACAGATCCTGTACATTCCCGCGTGACTCAGTTACCTGTTGGGGGTCGGGGGTGGGGTGGGGGGGTGGGGAGCCATGGTGTGGACACAAATCTAGTGGTCCTTTACTGTAGGACCCAAGCTGAACAGATGGCTTTGGCAAATTTTAAAATTTAAAATTCAAAATTTTGGCAAAAAGATTTTTGGGCAAAAATCTCCAGGCAATTTTAGACTCCCACCCCACACGCCCAGAGTAAGGGTCCGATTGCCTGGACATTCTGGGTCCGCGGCAGCGAGTCAGTCCCCTCGCAGGGCTCCCGGGAAGGGCGTGAAGACGGCGGGTGTGGGGGGTGGGGGGGGTTCGGGGCCGCTCTGCGCCCGAAGCCAAACACTCGCCACGGACCGTCGTGCTCCCCCACAAGAGGGTAACCTCAGAGTCAGAAAACCAGCCGCCCTCACCCCGCGCCCGGCAGAGGGGGCACGCAACCCCTAAAATCCCAAAGGAGGCACTGGGTTTTCCAGGTGAGGCCACCAGGTTGCCCGCAGTTCTCGCTCGACGATCGCCCCCCGGGATCGCGCTATTCGTTCCTAACTTCCAGGAGGGGCGCCGGACAGCCACGTCCAGGTGAGACGGCGTGGGAAGTGCAGGCAGGGGGTGACGAGAAAAGGGGGTCGCCATTCTCTACCCGAAACCCGCCCGATACCAAGCTCCACTCATCGGACTCCAGAAGCCGCCCGACTCCCCGACGTGCCAGGCCAGCGAACCAGCTGCCGGGGCGCCCTCACGCCGCACCAAGCCCTTCGCGTCTCGGGATCGAAAGCGCACACTCACCTGACAGGAGCCCCCTCCCCGGGGAGGTCGCAGGTGCCCGCGCAGACCGCGACCCGGAGCCCTCCCGCCGCCGGCTCAGCTCAGCCCGCGCGCGCCCGCCCGACAGCCCCGGACCGCCCCGCCGTGCGCTCGCTCCCGCGCGCTCCCACCCCTCGCGCTCGCACACAACCCCACCCCCGGCCCGGGGCTCGGCCCCTCCAAACCTCGCCGCGCGCCCCGGGCGCTTAAAGCGACAGGCCCGGGTGCGGGAGCTGCGCAGCGGGCGCCTGCCCCGAGGGGGCCTGGGTTTCCGAGTGAGCCGCGGGTTCACGTTCCTCGGAGCGAACTCCCATCCTTAGCTCCAAGTGCGGGGAAGAGCTTCAGGGAGTTGCGTTTGAAGCTCTGAGTAAAGAAGGGACTCGCACTCTGCTCTCGTCTGCCGAGAGGTCATTTTATGTTTCACGAGCCCTACCTACTGTGTATCGAACACGTAATACCTTCGGAGGAGCGTTTATCTCCCACGATTTCATTTCACCCTGGAGTAGTTCTTCGATTCCTCAGCCCCATTTCTCAGAGGAGGCAAACTGGGCCTCAGAGAGGTGAAGTAACGTCTTGACCCCATTGCTTAGGCTCTTTTCTTTTTTTAATCATCGTGGAACCGAAGCTAATAGCTGGTTGTGGGAAAGCTTTTGTAAGTTGGTGGAAATTAGTGTTACCACTGTTTGGTGGGATGGAACAACTCTCCAATGAGGAAGAAAGCAAGAGTTAACGAGGTTTTATTAATTGAGGGGTTTGTTACGACTCGAATGTGGGTATCAGTAGACTATGTGGTCCAAGTACTGTTCGTGGATATCCCCATTTTACAGAAAACTAAGGAAGGAAGTGGTTGGTTGTGCAGAATGACTGAGTCATTGGCAGTACCTAGGGCTGAACCCCAATTCCTTACTCCTTAGATCATTTCTTTGCCCTTCGAAGCGAGAGATACCTGATTAAAGGGAAGAAAACTTTTTCACTAATAACACATTGGCCTCATCTTACTCCCTGCATCTTTAATTAATGTTTACAAAGCACTTTAATCTACCCAACATGCTAGTTAATTAGGCAAGTATTATTATCCTCTTTCTGAATCAAATCCAGAAAAGAATCCATTCTATCAGTCCTTAATCCTTGTCAAATAATGGACCTCAGTTTTCTGTTGATGTTCTTTTTCTTTTCTCCTCTAAAATTTAGCTCCATATTGTATTAAGTGCTAACTAATGGAGCATAGAAATAAGAGGTATGATTACCGGAAAAAGATCAAAATTATTATCATTAGTAAAAGATATAATTATGATCTTTAAAAACCTAAAGAATTGAAAAATAATTCAAGAAGTCAAATAGAATTATACAAAAAATAGCTTTCTTATCATCAATAACCAGTGAGAAATATAAAGTGGTGAGGAAAAGTCTATTCACAATTCTTTCTCTCCTTTTTTTTTTTTTTTTTTTTGGTACCGGAGCTAAGCAAGACCATCAGAGACTCATGTATACAGATGCAGGCACCAGTGCAGGAAAGGACCATTTAGTCTGGCTCCTTACAATAATTTCACAAGAAGCTGCTGGAATTCATTCGTGTGTGCAGCACAAGTCACATGAAGAAGACTGCCAACTGTAGAGTAACATATCAAAGAACATTTGCCTGGATAAAATGAGGCAAATTTTGACGAAATAAGGCAAGTTTCTGGATGAGAGAACTCAATGTGGTAAATATTTTAGTATTCGATTTCTTCCCCAAATAATTTATAGCTTTAGTTCAATTCTGACAAAATACTTAGGGGCTTTAAAAAAAAAACTAACATAAATGATTTGTCTATCTAGAACTAAATATAGGTGAAAATGGAGAAGAAAATTTTGAATAGGCATCATCAAAAGGAACTTGTCTGTAAAATACTAAAGTGTATCTTAGATCTATTATATTTAGAATAATATAGTCCTAGCATAAGAATAAACAGGGAAATCTAAGGAACAAGAGTTAGCATTGAAATACACTCACAGTTACTTCGTATACAATAGAAGTATCAAAAATCAGTAGAAAACTATCCAGCAAATAGTACTGAAATTTTGGTTACTTGGGAAAAAATTGTTCCTTTTGTTTCACACATAATAAAATTTATTTCACATGGGTTAAAGAGATAAATGTAAAGAAGTCCTTTAGTCGAATCACTTGATGAGGATGGGTTTTACAAACATTAAATAAAAAAGCAAGAGACAAAAATATTAATGCATCTATCATGAGTTGGCTTGTTAAATGTTAAATATTACCCTTATAGGTAAGAGGTAACATAGGCAACCTTTTTCTTTATGGGATTCAAGAATTTGTTTTTTCCAGGTTAATATTTAGTGGTGTATAAACATGTGTTTAGTTATTTTCATTTACATAAAAAAATTTAATTTGCACAACTACTGTGTAAAATTTTAATTTTATATAGTAACTTTTCTTACAAGTGAAGAAGAGAGCAAAGGAAGAAATTGAAGGATGATGGGATGAGGAGTGGAAAAGAGAAGGGAGACCAGGAAGTGAATGGGGAAGAAAATGAGACTGAACTCCTGGGAAGCAAGGCAGAGGGAAGATAATCTTCTTAAGTGGCATGTACCCATCACTGTGGGACTTACAAACAAGTAGTCCATCCTCAGACTGGTGCAGATCTAGTCAGGACTCCAGTGTGATGCCTGAACACAGACTGGCTTCCTGTTTCGCCAATACCCCTGTCTGCGCACCTTTTTGCTCTATGAACAGAGAGGGACTGCAAGGCTAGAAAAGTGAAGTCAGAAAGACAGAAGTTACTTAGAGGAGGAATTTAAAGATAATTCTTCACGAAAGCACAGTAAATGAAGGGAGATAAAAAGGAATGATGAAGAAACATCTGAAGGGCCCTTTTTATAGTATGCTTTATAACCCATGAAATATCCAAATTTTCTTTATTCTCACTTAACTTCTTAATAAATATCAGCTTGGACTCTGCTAAGAAAACGTTGGCAATTACTAGACTTTAAGTACTAGACAACTAGTCTTTTGAGCTTTGTGTAAATTGAAAAATTTTAAGTAAATTCAAAGAATTAAGCTAAACATGTTTTTGTTTTACAGTATAGAATTGACTTGGAGAAATGGTGGTATCTGTGATGGCCACAAGAGGGAGGCAGACAGGAAGGAAGAAAGTGAGTTTCATGAGTTTTCTTTACCAAAAAATAACTACATTTTAGAGCTAGAGGGGAGATGTCAAAAGACACGATTTTGAATTATGACTCTTCCACTTGGAAGATGTTCTAGCTTGGGGTGTCAATTTCTCATTTGTTCAATGAGGCGATTGATAGCTAAATTAATAAGCAAAAGTATTCCATAGTTTTTACCTGAACAAGCAGCAGATGATAAGAATTAAGAAAATTATGAAGGTGAAGAAAATTATGAAAATTTCCCCACTTATTTAAATATAGTATAGGCTTAATTGGTACAGTGTAGAAATTAATATGTGATGAAGGAGTTATCTAAAATAAATGAAAAAAGGATGAATCTCAATATATGGGCTAAGAAAACTAATAATTTGAAAATAAAATCAAGCCCTTACCTTCCATTATGAAAGACATTTCAATGATGGTGAAGAATTAAAATGTGACAAGCTTTCAGGCCTTAGCTGCTGGATTTGACTGGATCCTCTTTGATTGGGCATTGAGGGAATGGGTAATTTTTAGAGTTTTACTGGGAAATTATTTTTTGAAATCCTTTCTTCTTTCATTATATCACACAAATTCTTTTAAAAATCTTTCACACTGAGCGTACTTCCTTTGACTTTGGCATGTAGGTGGCAAGAGCCCTTTGAGAGCATACTCCCCTTAACAGTTTGGGGTCCTTCATTGCCCCTGGGTTCTGAGCTAACAATACTATAAACAAAAGTCATATAATCAGAACCAGAAAGAATAATAGTCATGCTTTTTTGTATTTATTTCTCCCTCTAGTTTTTGCATATATACTGAAACTATGCTGTAGATGGTTTAAGTTTTCTGCTTTCATTCTATTTTATAAATCAACACACTAATATAATTTTTATCATTGCTAATAATAAGTGACAATGACATAGCATGGAGTCTAGCCTATATCAAGCCTTCAATACCTATTTGACAAATGATAGAATGAAGGAGATTGATGTTCTTTGAGGATGACTCATTAGTGAAATCTTTAGAAAAAAATAATTGCATGTGTAAATCAGATTAAAGAGATTAAATTGGATTTCAGTGGTAAACTAAATATAATATATACAGGTGTTGGCTTACAATGATACACCTGAAGCTTATATAATGCTATAAAGCACTGTTCCTTCAATCTAAAAATTATAAAAAGGAGGGGAGTAGAGAACCATCAGTTAATTAAAAAGAATTATTGTACTTTTACTGTGATTGAGGAAATTACAGTCTAAAGATGTTTGGTAAAGAGTGGGGTTTGAGAGAATGGAAGGGGCACCAGAGGAAGGAGAGAGGGGGAGGTATCCCAAAAAAACACTTACTGAGGTTGTGATCTAAAGAATAAAATAAATTAAAAAATAAAAATAAAAAAAGATAAGGTGATTTACTTAATACCATGTATTTGTATACAGCATATATGTTGACTTTACTGGTGGAAGGACAGAAATCACTGAAAACAGAATAAACCCCAAAAGAATTTTGTTGCTACTTTACAGATCTAACAGTGTAGGTGGACATGATAAAAATATATCTTGCTGCTAAAGACAATCTGAAGATAGACAAAATGCATAGAACTTCAGAGGAATCCATTCTCACCTGCGACCATTACTTCTGTGATAGTAGCATCTTCATAGAATTCGCCACCTCTGAAGAAGCAGTGGTATTTCCCATCCATCATCAGCGCTGACATTAAGGATCCTGAGAGTCACATTACCCTTTCCAATGGCATCTTTCAGTAACTGTGTCCATTCCACATACTTGAAGATAATTTCCCCATATAGGACCTTACCATTCCTGTACAGGTGAACAGGCTGAGTGTAGCTGTTCTGGAACCACCGTATCTCCATGTGTTCTGCACTCTGTGATGGGAACAACTGACAACTGAGTTCAACTTCTCCACCTACTGAAGCCAAGATTGGCCTCTGTAAGCCATTTACTGTGAACTGTTCTGCAAAGGGATATAATAATAATAATAATAATAAGTATTATCAATAATAATTATATATTATTAATTAATAATACTACTATATATAACATACAATATAATATACAATAAGCAAAAAGATGAGAAAAAATAAAGCTGTTTGGTGAGAAGTTTAAAGAAAAGCAGAAAAAGACAATAATGAAATGACTTTATGCATCCTGAAAGCATGTAGATAAAATGCTCTTTTCTGTATCCAGGTCAGTATTTTGTAGGAGAAACATTTTATGGAAGAAACAAATATGGAAGCAAATGATAAATAAATTACAACCAAAATTGAATGCTAAGGTTTTGGAAAGAGAAACAAGACTCAATCAATCAATCAATTGGCCAATCCCTGATGAAAAAAAGTGTTACTGATGCAAGTTTTAGGACCTGCCAAGTGACTGGGACTCAAGCAGGAAGAGAGTGTGAAGCATGCACTCCTCATCCGCAAATTATGAGTGGACTCTTATGTGCCAAGTGTTACTGTGAGTCAGGTCTGGAAGATACAACAGTGAACAGCACAGGTAAGTTTCCTATCTACTTGGAATTTATGGCCCAGGAGGGGTGGGAGATACAGACAAGAATCAGATGGTCAACTACTCTGTCACTAGCAATCTCTTAATACACAGAATATAAGTGATGCTGTAAATGAAAATGGTAGCAAAATGAACCATATCCCCCCGCCACCCCCTGAAATAAACCTGAGGAGTAATTGGTGGTCAAAATTTGACTGAGGAAAACTTGTTTTGCTTCTGCTGCTCTCTCTCTAGTTTGGGTTTACAGATGAGTCTGTGAAGCTGATGGAGTTGTTGAAATGGCTTGGGGAGCATGGGGCTGAGGCAGCTGCAGAGGGAAAGAGAAACTTTCAAAGGGGAACCTTAGGAAGTTTCCTGTGCCCTTCCCATTTGCCAACCTTCTGCCCACCTCCCAACCTCCCATCACTAGAACATCTTCCTCCAGAGTGTCTTTGGAGGAGCTTTGTTCTCTGGAAAAAACTGATTAAGGGCTGAAATTTGCCCCAGGTTTAAGTGTCTGCAGAAGCAGAACACAGTGAGAGCCAATCCTGTGTGTCAGAGGCAGATCAGCTACCGCATTGGAAAGAGAGATGAGCAGCGTGAGTGGAAGCTTAACATTTGTAGTTTGTATCACATTTCCATGAGCCTGAGTTCCTGCAAACCTGCGTCAGTCAAACTGCTTTCTTATACCAGGGTTCCAGTTTCCCACGGCTTTCCCAACATAGTTCCTTTGTGGTGGTATTGATTAATCATTAAAACTAGGTATCAAATACAGAAGTAGAACTGGTCCCGAAACCAAAAATATAGGAAAAATTTTAAATCCGGCCAGGAATCACTAATGTATGGGCTGCTTTGTGGGAAAGGGGGATCCCATCAGGAAGGGCTGGGGGCAGACACTGGCAAAGGTGAAACTGACTCATGCTTAGGTCTGAGTTGTGCTGAGAATCCTCAGTAAGTTAGTCACAGGACTCAGTCTAACTTAGAAAATGATTCACATAAGAATGTATCAGGCTAAATATATGTATTGCCTTCACCATTTTGCCTCACATTCATCTCCTAAATGCTTCTTTCTGTCCTCTTCGCACCCCTGGCCTAAAGCTATATTGTCTGAGTTCTTATCCTAGCTTTCAGTCCTCTGACAGCTTGAATCAGCCATTAAATATAAGTGTTTCCTTAAAGTTGAGTCTTGAGCTCAGGGTTCATACAGCTATCCATAGGCAAAGGTACTGACTACCTTGGCCACAAACATTACTTCTGTGATGAAGATCTGAAAACCTCCATCTCTGGACTTGATTTATTTCATTTAGCAAACTAAGCACCCGCTTTGGTTGGTTGGGAACCTTTTTTAAACTGTCCACTGGGTATCCCCATTCTCTAAATTCACTCATCTGGTCACCACTCCTATTTGGTTCTAAGAGAAAAGTTTCTTTCTTTAGAAGACTTGAGATGAGAGAAGTATAGACAAAAAAAGTTAAAATCATTCTACATGCTGCAGAAACAGGAGTATGCCATGGCATCTCAAGGAGTAGAGGGGTGGGAATGGACCTCAAGGGATGGGGACGGGCGGGGGGGGGGAGTCAGTGAAGGCTAGCTTGAAACATGATGACGCCAGAGTCTATGGGAAGACATGGATTTAAACATTCCTGTGTGGGGAATGGCAGATTTTAAGAGAGTAGTGATGTCTGGCATTACATGTAAAATGCTCACATGTCATGAGGTGATTCCCTTTGCTGGTGTTACCCCCAGCCTTGTTACACCAGCCACTCTTTTGGGAGTTAAGATGGTCCTTTCCCATGATTTCCAGTCAAGTTAAGAATGAAAGTGGAGTTGGGGAAGAGGCTAGCAGAGAAAGTGATGAGAGTGTGGATAAGAAAGCAACCTATGCTCTTGACTATGGTAGAGATGTAGTGGGGTGGATGTTTTAGATTCTGCTGCTAGGATTACTTGAGTCATTTCAATTTGATATTAAATAAAACATTGACTTCAAGAAGTTGGAAGCCAAGATGATGCGTGGCTTATATAATGTTCAGATACATGGTGTGGACTGTGACCCTGGGTGGCTGTTCTTCATGATTGGTCACACATGTCGGACCAAATACACATGTGTACCAGTAAGTGTTTGGTCCACACCTTTTGGCCTCCCAGCCTCTCTTAGTTCTTCTTTCTTATGATTTTTAAAAGACCTGGAGACTGTCTCACATGTCAGAGTATAAACAACAACATCTTAAAGCTTTGTGCCATTATATAGTTGACACAATTCATCAATGCCCATCTAATTCTCACAACAGTGTTGAAAAATATTATTCCCATGTTACAGGTGAGAAAACTTTGGCCCAGAAGGGTTCAGTGATTTGAAGTTACTCATGTGGGAATAGCAGCATGATCACTCCAAGCCTAACACTGTTTTTCAGCGAAGCTTCCTTTCCTGGGTCTGTGTTGATTAGGTATAGCTGTAATTTTGTTGTGCATTTTCTCTACATAAAGTCAATTAAGGGATTTGTGCTCATATAGTTGACTATTTTCAAGGTCATTAAATTAGTTTGGGGGAAAAGCAAACTTTATGAGAATTTAAGAAATAGTAATAACCATTAGAAATGTGGAAATCTCATCTTATTAAATATTCATCTGAGTGGAATCAACTGAGGAGATACTGGGAGGGAGGGCTACAGGGATGACAAAAAATAGAAACTGTTTCCCAGCTAAAGGTTGAGAATTAGATAAAAATCCATTGAGGTTTGGCGGGAAGTGTCAAAACATTTTCCTAAAGTGTTCCATAAAGGATTACTAACTTCCAAATACAAAGTACTGTTTAAACTTACAAAAAGATTCTGTGCTTCCATATGTCAAGTAAATCAAAGACACAATCATTCTATGAGCAAAGCCAACACGTATAATGCATCATCTCAAGACAAGCAAAAGCCCGACCTTCAAGAGAAAGAACCACAACAACTGCTAAGTGATTATCACCCTGCAGGAGTCTCCCACATGGCATCTTATTTTTCTTTTTTTTCCACATCATCACAGCTTACTTTGGTTTTTTTTGGATACCCTCGGCCAAGAGTGACAAGTGGGAGTCGAGGCCCTGGGATGGGGGCAGAGCTGGTCAGAGCATAGACACCTCTCTTTCCAGACAGCAGATGGACCATCTCGTGAACCTGTGCTGTGGTGGGAGAATAATGATTCTCAGTGGGGTATTTAATATGCTCATTTTCGAGCAACTATTTAAGGATATCAGGAATAACTGATATACTGAAAACTGCATAATGGGTTTGAGCTTTGTCTTTCGTCAGCCCATTTCCCAAGTTTACTAGAAATAGCAAAATTAACTCACTTAATTTTCATTGACTTTCCCTTCCCCTTCCTCTCCTGGGAAGAGTGCTTGTGAGCGCTGAAGAGGAACAGGCCCGGTTAGATTCATAAACTGAATCGTTTAAGCAATTAAGATCTGACTCGAGCTAAATATGATATTCTGAGGAGGAGTCATCTAATTTAATAAGTGGGATGACATGGTAAAAGACCAGTCATTCGAATTTACATTGTGTTAAAAAGAATGTATTAAGAAATTCCAAATGTTTGAAACGTTTCTAACAGAGTGAAATATTTTTTTATTTCTTAAGTGCAATCACTGAAAGTTAAATTGTGAGTTCCTCTTGGAGCATTAAGAGCCTTCATGCTGTACACCAAACTGCTATTATTGCCAAAGATGAGCTACATCTGCATGTATCTCATGTTACAGAGGAGCTACATCTGTCGCTCTGGACCCGTGGGAATTTTCATACCTTCCTTGAAAAACACTTCTCACACCCTAATTCCTTGACTGGATGACATTGCACATCTCATTTTCAGAAGGAGAAACTGAGACTCCAGAAGCACCAGAAGGAAAATGTGACTCCTGATCCCCAACCTGTGACTTTCTTCAACAACTGACCTTTGGAAATTCGGAGATATTGTCTGGCAGTTAGAATTGTTATAAAAGCAGTGAAATATTATTATTAAAGCACAGTGGTCAGAGACTATCACTATGATTTTTGGTGAAATAGTTTTAAACAATCAAAAAATGCCATCAACATTGGATGGGGGAGGGCCAGGCACGGTGGCTCATGCCTGTAAGCTTCAGCCTATGAAGCGGCTGGGGCTAGGGATTGTGGTTCGAGTCCCGCCTGGGGCCCGTAGCGAGACCTGGTTCCAAAAAAATAGCTGGGCGTAGTGGTGCACACCTGTAATCCCAGCTACCTGGGAAGCTGAGGCTGGGGATTGCTTGAATCTGTGGTACCCCGGGCAACAAGAGCCTGCGGTTCCACGGGCAAAAATAGCGAGACCTACCTAGTCTCAAACAACAACAACAACAACAACAACAACAACAAAACATTGGATGGGGGAGAGGAAGGATACTTAAATATTTACTTATATTGTGTAGCTTTCATCCTCTTGCCCAGCAAAGAGATCCCTGTAGGGTGGCGTTGGCTGGATATGTTTAAATAAGTGAAAAACTATCTAGTAACTGAAACGGGAGGATCAGTGTGTGCCAAGGCAGTGTGACATTTCAGTGCTGGCCTGGGGGCTGACCACTCTGCTGGGGTTTGATTGCTATCCCCCTCACACTGGTATCTTGAAGGCCTTCCATTTCACTGGGGTTACCTCCCAGAAGCAACAAGTGCTGTCCTCCAGGGAAACAGCCTTCTTGGCAGCCGTTTCAAGATTGTAAAGTGATGGCCCAGTTCTCTGAAAGTTACCAGCGATGAGGGGGACAGGATGGCCCAGACTGTCCGCTGCTGCTGGAGATGCTCCCAAATTTCAGAGAAGGGAGAGGGGCCTGGGAATGACCCACTCCTCAACCCATGGTTTGTTTACTTGGGTCATGGCCCTGGTTTTTCCAAGGGAGACTCAGAAAGGAGACTTCTGACTCTGCTCATATTAAGAGTATGAAGTAATCACTCATTCTGAGGTCATCTCTCTCTCTTTTTTTTTTTTCATAAATGGAACAGGACCAAGAAGCTTAGCATAAAAGAACTTGGGGATCTGTTGCAGTTGTAATAATGACTCAATTCCATTGCTATGAGTAAGCAGAGAAGTGAGATTAAGTCCACATTTGTAAGGTGTTACTACCAGCTGATAAAACATACTGCTTCGGTATGTCCAACTCCAGCCTCTTCAATGGCTTACTATATTCGGTCCAGCCTCTTCACCCCACATTCCTCTCTGGTCTCCCAGTCCCCATCCACTGGAGGGCCTTGCTTCTTATATTGCCTGACACTCCCTGTCTGGTCCCTGCTCATCCTAGTCTGGGTGGACCTCACTGGTCCCATGAAGTTCAGGCATAATGCTGCTTCCTATGTGGAGATTTGCTGAGTGCCAATATCTCTGCCTTCTCCTTCTCCTTTCTTTCTTTTAATCATGCTAGAATGTTCTGTCTGGCAGGCTTACTAAACACCAAGTGGGTATGATCTTTGATCTCTGCAAGATGTAGAAATCCTGTGAAATGGAGTTAGGGGAAGTCTTCCAGGAAAGAACTCCAAGGCCTTCATGAGGACTCATTAAAGACAGGCACTGTGGTGAGCTGTGTTGTGTTCCCCCAAATTCATATGCTGTAATCCTCATCCCCAAGTCCTCAGAATGTGACTGTATTTGGAGAGAGGGTCTTTAAAGAAATGATTACAGTAAAGTGAGGTCATCAGGGAGGGCCCTATTCTAAGAGGATTAGACTCCTCTTTAGAAGAGGAAATTTGACTCACACAGACTCAAAACAGATGGAAGACCATGTGAACACTCAGGGAGAAAACAACTATCAACAAGCAATGAGAGAGGTCGCTGAAATAAATAGCCCTTCCCATACCTGTATCTTGATCATCTGGCCTCCAGAACAGGGAGACAAAATATTTCTTTTAACAAAGCCCCCAATCTGTGGTACCTTGTTATGATTCACATGGACAAATAAAGGTGTGTTGAGGCCTACCTGCCAAGGGAACAGGAATCTTACCCAGGAGAGGGAGGCAAGGACAGGGAACAAGGAATATTTCCAGCTCTGAAATGACAAGCTCTTAAGCGGGCTGTTCTTGGTCAAGGAGAAAGACATGGAAGGGTGGGGAAATAAGATAATTATAAGTAAGGCTGAATTCATATATAAGTGGTGAACCAGATATTCCCCTTTCTATTTCAGTCCCTAGTTCTCAATACCATTCTTTTTGTTTATTTAAAAATTTTTTTCTGGCCAGGCACGGTGGCTCGTGCTTGTAAGCTTCAGCCTATGAAGCGGCCGGGGCTAGGGATCGCGGTTCGAGTCACGCCTGGGGCCCGTAGTGAGACCTAGTTCCAAAAAAAAATAGCTGGGCGTGGTGGTGTACGCCTGTAATCCCAGCTACCTTGGAAGCTGAGGCTGGGGATTGCTTGAGTCTGTGGTACCCCGGGCAACGAGAGCCTGCGGTTCCACGGGCAAAAATAGCAAGACCTACTCTCAAAAAAAAAATAAATAAATAAATAAAATAGAATAAAAAAATAAAATTTTTTTTCTTCTCCTTTTTGTAGCTGTCCACAGTGTGTCTCTCATTGATTGGGTTCTTGTGTCTGCCAGAATCTTATTATATCTCTCAGGAATACCTGCAGTTCATTAGGCGACCCCTTGAAGATGGAAAAATACCTTGTTCCTGTCCCAGCAGTCTCTGTTTGGGTGGAATTTCATGATGGCCTTAGCAAAGGCCTTTCCTAAGTGCCCCTCAGATTATATTATCTGGGAAGTGATTTTAACCAAGTGATAAGGCTCGGTTGAAAAAGGGAAAATTTAGAAGGAAAAATGATATAGACGATGGGGTACAAAACTGAGTTTAAAACTGAACCAAGTCCCCACTGTGGAGTTCTGGCTCTTAGTTTCAGATCTTGGTTCCTTTTTCTTGTTTTTAGTACCTCAAAATAAAGTCAACAGCCTAGCATGACATAAAATGGGCTGCTATTGGAGGTTCTGCTGATGAATGAACTACATGTGCCCCAGAGGTGAGTAATTTCTCTCTGCTGGGTCTTAATTTCTCCTTGTTCAAAACTGTGGATCATGTGCCCATGGCCTCCTTCCTCAAAATTCTGTCAGGGATATACAGGCTAAAAAATTTCATGTTTTCAATAATAATAAGAAGTAGATAAATCGTACTTCTTGCTGGAAGTAGGAAATGTAGAGACCTCAAATTTAAGTCCTACTTTTTAACATACTTAGAAGGGAGTACCTTTTTTATGAAAAACCATTCATTTTGCTCATTAAATTGTTATAATTTTCTTTTTAATAATGGATCTGTAATAGGTAGAAATTTCCTGAAAGAATGACTTCTCATCTCACTGGAATTTTGATACTTATTGCTAACAACAGCTCACATAGTTGCCATTGTTTGAGAGAACTGAAATATCTCTTTAAGTGTAGTAGTGGTAATAGTTCATACTTTGATAGAATCCCTTAAAAATCCATTAAACAGCTGGGCACAGTGGCACATGCTTGTAAGTGACAGCTGATGGATTCGTGGCAGGGTCTGGGGATCGAGGTTCGAGTCCCTCCAGGGACAACACAGTGAGACCTGGTCCCAAAAATTAGTTGGGCGTGGTCTTGCGCACCTGTAATCCTAGTTACCTGGGAAGCTGAGGCTGGGGATTGCTTGAGTCCATGGTACTATGGACAATGTGAACCCGTGGTTCCATGGGCAAAAATAGTGAGAACTAGTCTCAAAAAAAAAGAAGAAGAAAAATCCATTAAACATCCTTTTTTTTCTTCCTTAGCCTGTCTACTGGATGTAACTTAAAAGTTTTATACCTCAGGTCATCAGAAAGTCAGTGTCCTATTTAGCAGTAATTTGGTATCATCAATGAACCATAGTGTTGATCTTTTTTTTTCATGAAAAAGAAAATAAAGGATAAGGTCAGATCATGCTATATACTATAAAGAAACATAATAAAGGTTAAGAGAGGGAGAAAGATTTTAGGGAGGATAGCTGTGCAGATTCCTTTGATGAGGTGACATTTGAGAAACAACTCAAGGAAGTGAGGAGTGAACCTCATAGATGTCAGCAGATATGGGAGGCAGGAGAGATGGTACATGCAAAGGTCCTGTGGTAGGAGTGAGCTTGAAGTGCTCTGGAAATAGGATGAAGGTTGGTGGGCTGCAAATGCCCAAAATGTAGTGTCCCCAGAACTGCAGAGAGCTGCCTAAAGTGGATTGATTCCCTGTATTTGATCAAAACATCATATAATTGGGGGGAAGAACATCGATATACAAACTGCCCCTAGAACCAGTCTCTGTGTGCCATGATCCTGAAGCATGGCAGCAGTGATTGCACTTCAACACTGTTTCAGCAGTCTTCTAATAGCAAAAAACTCAGACCTGAGAGAATTCACAGGTCGTACTTTCTTCCCCAAAGTCGGTTAGCTCTGTGAATTCTGGCCTCTGTTCCTGAAGTCATTCTGCCACCTGAGTGACTTGGAAACCCCAACCTACAGCAGTAGTGTTGGGAGTAGATGACTTCAGTTTTGCCTGTGACTGTGTAGAATGAGGTGCCTGGTAACCTCCATGCAGTAAAAACAATAGGAAGCCTGAAATCAACGGCTCTGTTCATCCCCTGGGCTCTGTACTTGGGTTCTCAGAGTGCATATCAGATGCATTTACATCCTAGCCCTGCAAAGTGGCCTCTGTAAAATGGTTTAATCTAGGTTTCAAAATGAACATCAAATGTAATTGTTCTAAGAGTTCAAATTAAAATCTAACCTAGCTGAATTTCTTCTCCACATCCCTAAAGGGAGAGGGCAAAAAGAGGGGGCATGAGAGAGCATTAAGATGCTTCAGATGGCCTCCCAACACTCTTTTTACCAAAGGATTAAGGGTTCTGGTGAGGCACCCAGTGGACTCACCCCCTTATAGCTTTGCATTCAAATTAACTAAAAGGATCGTCTCCTGTTGCAGTTTCCTGTCTTTGGTTATAATTGCTGTTGCAACCTTACTAACAATCATTTCCTGCAGTTTCCCCTTCTTGGGCCTTGATAAATATTAATGTCTTTAATTTTCCAGTCTTCCTTTGGGCCTGAGAATCTTTTAAGAGAAGTTTTCTTGTTCTCTAGTTCATCTTTCTCAGCGAGGAAAAATTTTCATTTTCTACAACAGAATTTTCTGGGTTCCTTTTTAATTCAGATGTTCACTTCTGTTTGTCTTTGTTCTAAAATGAATGAGAAACTTACAACAGCCAGGTCTGAGCCCAAGAGTGTGAAGCTCGTTGTGTGTGTGTTTTTTTTTTGTTGTTGTTGTTATTGTTGCTTTGTTTTTGAGACTAGGTCTCGCTATTTTTGCCTGTGGAACCGCAGGCTCTCGTTGCCCGGGGTACCACAGACTCAAGCAATCCCCAGCCTCAGCTTCCCAGCTAGCTGGGATTACAGGCGCGTGCCACCACGCCCAGCTATTTTTTTGGAACTAGGTCTCCCTACGGGCCCCAGGCGGGACTCAAACTGCCATTCCTAGCCCCAGCCGCTTCGGCATGAGCCACCATGCCCGGCTCATTGTGTTTTTTGTTTTTTTATTTTCATTGTTTTCTCTTGAACCTGAGCTTTCAGGGGTGTGTGAGTTCTTGATATAACAAACATGTGACATTTTGTTTGTATAGGAGTATGGGCTCCTCCCTGCCCCTACATAATGATGTTATGACTTTCATTAGATTTTTCAAACATTCTACTGTAATAAGCTCAGAAGCACTCAATGACCTCTTTAACTACATAGGGATTATTATCTTAGGAAAATTGTTCATCGACTTCCCCATACTTGAGAACAGAGTCGTCTGGAGACTGTGGGGAAAAGGTCACCTCCTTCTCTCTTAGAACTTCAGGGCATTTGAACTAAAAATAATGTTTCCTTCTGCACCTTTTTTTCATTCTATAGTTGGAAGCTGAGTCACCTGCCCCAAATCTCACAGTGAGATAGTTGCAGAGCCTGATAGAACCTGATTGAGTCTTGATTCTTGGTTTATTATCTGTTCACCTATGTACTTGCAGTCAGCAGTAAGAAGATACTGAATGCTCCACAATCTCCAGCACCCACAGGTTTTTCTCTCCTTAGTAGGATTCACCAGCATCCTCTAAAGAGCAATTTTATTCCAAGTACTAAATTCTCTCTAAAGAGAAATTCTATTCCAAGTACTAAAGTAGAAGTACCTAAGCAATACAGATCTTCCTTGACTTACCATGGGGGTCACAGTCTCATCAACCCATTCAACTCAAGTGGAAAATGTCGTAAATCGAGCTGTGTTTAATACACTTAATTTACTGAATACCACATCTTAACTTTTTACTAGATGGTATCATTTTCACACCATTGGAAAATTGAAAAAATTCTAAGTCAAACTATTGTAAGTTGAGGTATTGTAAGTTTGGGACCATCTGTCTTAAATCACTGGGAAGAAATCTTCCAAACTTTGTAAAGGCTCTATAGATTGTAAGCTTAAGAAATGATTTCTTTTTCTCCCCATTTTTATGCTCCCCATTTCCTCCAGGATTTTAGGAGCCTTGGTTGCTTTTCTATCCTATCTAATGCATAGACTGTTTAATCAGCAGATGCTTGTGGAGGATTGGCACTACTTCCACATCCTAACACACTTTCAGGGCATTACCTAGGTGTCACCTATGGCCCATAATTCATAAGCTCACAAGCCGTGAAGGATCAAGCAGTTACTTTTCCAGTGAGAAGCAATGCACATGCTTATGGATAGAGCATTTGAACCCCTGGAATGAACATTTTCCCTGGCACCCTAAGCAAACAGACCTGACTCTTGGTGTTTTTTTAGTGCACCAATGCAGAATGGTATTTCTGTTCTGTTGAAATCTTTCATGGGAGCAAAAGACATGCGTGGCATTCTTAACAGTGTTGGCAATGAGAAAACTCAGCAGGAGGTGTTAGAAAAGTATAAGGTCTTCTGGTCTTTCCTACCTTGATCATTTTAGAGCACGCCATGATTCTATCAAGAATTACAAATATCCAAATAGTAAGACACACCCTCTCTGTCCAAATATTGACCTGTAATTGCCTTAGGGGACACCAGAAAAGCCCAATCAGATCAGAAGGTTATTCAGAATCTGGGTGCCAATTCAGCATGGATTTGGCATGGGAGCCAAGTGTGGTTTGCTGCTCAGGGTTGTGCTGGGACCAAGGAAAGTCTTCTTTTGAGGTTGGAGCTGAGCTTAGAAGTACATGAGCACTTAGCAAACTTGGGCTGGCATGACTGACCGACCAAAATACACATCCTCTACTGCATGAACCAGGAGCCCCCACTCCCTCTTCATCTTCCTGCTGCTGGTAGTGTTGGGCACTTGCCTCGCCCAGCTCCAGGTCTTCCAACTCTGGAAGGTGGAATAGCAATTCCAGTTACCCTAACAATTATCTTCTTTGCGATGTTTATCCTGTCGACATTAAGTCTGTGTTTAAGAAGCTGCTTGGCATATTGTCTCTGCTGGTATGGAAATCATCGTGGGCTTAGCAGACTTGTTCATGTTTTGGAGGCCATGTCTCCCAGTTCTGGAGACCAGAAGTTCAAGAGCTAGATGTGGGCAGAGTGCTGTCTTTGGAGACCTCTTCTCTTAGCTTTTAGATGGCTGCCTAGTGCTGTGTCTTCACCTCGCCCCCGCCTCGTGCCCCTGTGTTCCTCATCTTATAAAGGACACGGATCATGTTGGATTAGGGCCCTTCCATGTGACTTCATTTGATCATAGTTACCTCTTTAGAGGTCCCATCTCCAAATAGGATCACAATCTGAGGTATTTCAGGTTAGGACTTCAGTACATGAATCTCGGGGAAGAGGGAGACATAATTTAGTCTCTATATCAGGTAACAGAGGGGTAGGTGCTACTTAAGGTTGTAACTTACTGGTCAATACTGGAAGAAAAAAGTGTATAAAGAGCATTTTTGAAGAGAAGCAAATAACTATAGTCTATTCATTTAGCCTCTACTGTACGAAGGCAATGACAACCCTTTATGGAAATTATTTATTGCCTATGTATTTTTCTGTAGCGTTGTCTTTCTTACTTTTTGCTTTGTTTTAAACACCGTGTTCTGATGGTGGCACTTGAGTCTGATATGGAACTTGAACTTGAAATGTTCAAACTGGTTAAAGTTCAGTTGAGTTTTAGTTGAAAGGTGCCTGAGCCTGTGGGCTGAGGACTACATCATTTCCCAAAACCCGATGAAACATCCCCAGCATCTGTGCATGCTGGCCTTGTCCCTGGGATTTCAGTTTGGCATGATCAGTTGTGCAAAGTGAATCCTGGAGTTGGGGCGGGGGGCGGAGTAGGGTGGCGGGTGAGGCCTGAGGTTGTGTGTGTGGTGAGGAGGGTGGGAGAAAACTCTCAGCTAAGTTATCTGACTTAATAAATAGATGAAATATCAGCCTTGTAAGCTGAGACACAGCCTTGCACGACACTTTTAACCCTCAATCCTACACACGTGCAGACCTGTTTGGGGATTTGTAGGGGTCAGTGCAAAATGAAAATACAGTACTTTTTAGTCAAAAGTTTTGAAGTTCAAGAAAGCAAAAGCAAAGCTAATTAAACCCTTCAGAGCCTGAGGCTTGGGTTGAGGTTTGGGGGTGGGGGTGATACCCTGTTCACAGGTCATGAGCTGGCCTCTGAACCTGCAGGTTTCTCTCCAGAGATCTGACTGAACAGGCCCTCTCTGAGTTAATTATTATCCCTCTCCTACATTAGTAGACAATTTGTCTTCAGTGGAGGACTCTCCATCATGCAGCCCTAGCTATCATAAATCTTTCTCAGCTGAATTTCTCAGACTTACCCCACATTCTCAGGAAAACCCCATCTTTAGCTTCCTGGGTTCCTCTGCAGGCAGAGGTGAGGTTGCAACCCTCTCTCATCCCCCCTTTTGCCAGATTCCCCCTCTCTGAGCCTGAGAGTCTTCCTGGGCCCAGTTTGTTGTAGTAGAAAGGAATTTAATCTTTTCTGCAGTGGGAGGGCACTTGCCTCCGGCCACACTCAGGCAGGCTTGCTGGGTTCCTGGGGCTTGCAGGTAACTGACCCCTGTTTCTTCACCTGGCAGTCCTTCTTGGCATAGTGGGTTCTCAGAAGTAATCAAGGTGACTTAGTTTTCGGGGCATTCTGATAGACATATTGATACCTTCTGACACATCCCAAACTCACTGGAATTGAATAGAATTTTTTTTTCTTTATTTTTTTGATTTTAATTTTATTATTTTTTAATTTTCATACAACATTGGTCATATTTGTATAGTTATTGTTCCCTTTATGGCACCCCCTATATCACCCACCCCTCTTTTGTTCCCCCTTCCTCCCCTCCAATTACTCCAACTCCTCTCTCACTGTAAATCTTTGGTTGATGCTTGACTCATTGGTCTCTTTTTATGGACTAATGTTATCTTTCCTGGGCGAAGACCTATGCCCCTGGAACACAGCAGTCCAGGCTGCTGGGATCCCCAGAGTTGACTGTGAGTTGGACATCCAGGCCTTGCATGTGAAGAACTTCTCATAGGGTGGGTGGGTGTCATAGTTCTCCAGGCTCCTTTGTTGTGGTGCTTCCTATGGTGGAAGTGTTGATCATGTTGGCTGTCTTTTTCTGGTGTCTGTCCCTTGGTGCTCCTTCTGTGCTGGATAGCTCTGGCATCTGGCATGGGGAACCCAAGTGCCTGTCATTGTCAGTGAATAAGTTCCCCGATGGGGATAGACTCCAGCTGGTGGTTCCATTTCTTTCTCATGGTTTACAGTACTGCCATGGGACTGCAGCCATTCCTCTGTGCCTTTACTTCCTTGTTGTTGGAGAGGGAGCTTTGCTCACATTGCACACATCTCTGGGTCAGGGACTTAGGTTTCCCAGCCCCGGAGACCTGGCAGATGGAAATTTATGACAGATCACCACAATAATCTCTCAGCTTTGTCTCTTGTGGTTCTAACCATGCTTTCTTTCGGTCCTGCTCAGGTGATGAGTGTACCAAGGGCTGTTATTTGCCCCTCTCCTCTAATGGATGTATGCAGCTGGATTGTTAGTTTTCTCCTTAGTGCAAGACTGATTGAGGTAGGCTGGGCATGGTGGCGCATATCTGTAAGCAGCAGCCTAGGAAGCTGCGGTCAGGGCCAGGGATTGTGGTTTGAGTCTCGCCGGGAGCACATAGCGAGACCTAATCCGCCCAAAATAGCTGGGTGTGGTGGTGTGTGCCTGTAATCCCAGCTACCTGGGAAGCTGAGGCTGGGGATCGCTTGAGTCTGTTGTACCCTGGGCAACGTGAGCCTGCAGTTCCACAGGCAGAAATAGCGAGACCTAATCTCAAAAAAAAAGACTGATTGAGGTCGAAGTAAACCAGAGTACCAAGCCCTGACCTGCACTCCAACAGAGGCTACCTAGTCCCCTCCCCCCCACCACACACACACACATACGAGGGGAGGCTAAGTCTCTTAGTTTGAGATCCTTTTCCCCCAGAAACCTGAGTTCTTAATGCTGTAGGATTCACCCCATGCCCTCATCCCCACCAACAGCCTAGGCTCTGGATGAAGGTCCCTCCCAAGGACCCTGAGTTGTTAGGACTGAAGCTTGTGCCACCAGCTGACTTGGCCTGGCAGGTGGAGTCCACTAATCTCCTCTCCCAACCCAGGCTCTCAGGTAGAGGCTGCCCAGCCCCCTTGCCCCAAATAGAATTTTAACTACTGCTATCGATGAGGCTTGGTATGGGTATTTTTAAATAAATTATTTATTTTTTTTCTTACATCGTTGTATGTGTATTTTTACTTTGGGTGCTTAACACGACTTACAAGAATAGGCCTTATCTTCAAGGTATTGCTATTCCTTTCAGGGTTTTGATTTCATACGAGCACTGTTAATAACCACAGTGTACTTTTCGTGACACTGGAAAGAACCACCACCTTTCTTGTTGTTACTGAAATTGACTTGTATAGCTCCTTAGCCTTTTCTCCTTCGAGTTTTCCTTTTCTCCTTTTGTTGGTCTTGCAAGCTAGCCAGAGTCCAAATGGTGTATCTCTATGCAATTCTGACTTTTGCCGTCCAAAATTGTTGGCATTCTGCGACATCATGCGCACAGAGTAGAAGGGGTAAGCAAACAGAGCAGCAGGCATTTTCATATCAGCACTAAATTCTCTGGGAGGATACCCAGGATAATATAAACACAGCCTAACTGTGAAATCAAAGCATCATTAAAAAGCAAACACAGAAGCTCAATAGACTAGAACTACTACGCCTTTATTAAAAACAACTTTAAGACTAGACAACAAACACAGAATTGGAGCAGGGTGATTACTGTTGTGAATTTATATTTGATGTATGGGGAAATGTTCTACTTGATCACTTCATGAAGACACACTTAAAGCTAGATGAAAAGACATTTCTCTTTCTCTTTCTCTCTCTGGTGTTTGAAACTCAATGATAGAACTTACTAAAATCACAAATTCCTAGAAATTTCTGGAGTTTCTGGAAACCCAAAGATTCTGTTGGTGTGAGACATTCCAGATGATATTGATGGCCTCAAAAGGAAATTTTGACAAACAGCAGTTGTGTTTGAGCTTCCAAAATGAAGACAGGAGGTAATGCTGGATATAATCTACTCTTGGGAACTCTTTAATGGCAAAGCTCTCACAAATATTTCCTTTAATTTCCTGCAGTTTTTTCCCTTACAAAAATCTTACAAAGTACTTCAGAGCAGTTTTCTAATGAAAACAAGTAATTATTTACCAGTGTTACATGTTACATATCATATCAACTCTAATATGTAGAAATCTAGTGCTTTCTATATGTTGTTGCCCACTTTCCTCAATGCTACTTGTTGTGGAGACTATGCTTTCTCCAGTGTGTTTTTGTGATGCCTTTGTGGTAAGTTAATTAACCATTTACAGGTGGGTGTCTTTACGAGTTCTTGCTTCTGTTCTTTTGTTCTATGTATCCACTTTTATCCCAATGCTATACTGTCTTGATTACCATGGCTTTGTAATTTGTTTAAAATCAGGAAAGATGATACCTCCAGACTTACTCTTTCTTAACTTTGTTTTCACTATTAGGTGGTCTTCTGTGTTTTCACATAAATTTTGGGGTTGTTGGTTCTATTTCTGTCAAAAATGCCATTAGGATTTTGTTAGAGATAACATTGAATTTGTAGGTTGCTTTGGGCAGTATGGATATTTTAACAATATTAATTATTCTGATTTATGAGTATAAAAGTCTCTCTACTGTTCTTTGAATTTCATGGGGGAATTTTTAGGTTCCCTGGCTTTGCCTTCCTTTCCTGTTTCTTTATTCTCTCTCTCTCTCTTTCTCACAATTAAGAATTCTTTCTCATTGGCCTCGGTTCCTTTTGCGATCTTCTTAGCAGGTTGTAAAGAACTTTCTGTGCAAAGAAGGAAACTGCTGAACCAAAGAGAACATTCCTTCATTCACTCATTCATGTATCCATTCCACAAGTAATTGTAGAGTACCTATTATATGCCAGGGATGTTCTTGCAACAGTGGTACAGAAATGAGCATTATTATTTGGAATGGAAGGAAAAGAAAACTGGAGTTGTAGAGAATAAGAGAATTAAAAAAATAGATGATTGACAAAGTGATCACAGGGTCTTTGATGAGGTGGTTAATTTAAATAACTTTGAATGTCAAGATATCACTAATGTTAAGATCAGAGGTAGGGCTCAGAGCAAGAGGTAGTATGGGGTCAGGAAGAGTAAGTTTAAGATCAGACCAAATAAAATATAATTTACTATATAATTGTGTATACCTATTAAGTACATTTTCAAAAACCCTTACATTTCTATTAAGATGTTATTCAATCATAGTTAATTGGCAAAATAGAACTTTGCAGTAAACATAGACAATAAAATGTTTGCTGTTGAATGGAATAGTTGGTTTGCTAGAATTTCTTTTTCTTTTTCTTTTTTTTTTTTAAGACTAGGTCTCGCTGTTTTTACCTGTGGAACTTCAGGCTCTCGCTGCCCAGGGTACCATAGACTCAAGCAATCCCCAGCCTCAGCTTCCCAGGTAGCTGAGATTACAGGTGCGTGCCACCACACCCAGCTATTTTTTTTGGAACTAGGTCTCGCTATGGGTCCCAGGCGGGACTCGAACCGCGATCCCTAGCCCTGACCGCTTCATAGGCTGAAGCTTACAGGCATGAGCCACCATGCCCGGCCCTAGAATTTCTTTCTTGGGCATATAATTTGCCACTCTATTTTGGTAGGAATCCTTCCTTTTCTTGTTCCCAGAGGAGGAAAGAAGAAAAAAAAGCAAACAAGCTGACACAGAAATAGCCCCTATTACTCATCACCTCCTACAGGGAGAGAAGAGATTGCCACCAGGGCATAACATCATTCTACATTAATTGGAAGCAAAAGCAGTGGGGAGGAGAGGTTTTGAACAGAATGCTCAAAGAGCTGCACCCTTCCTAATCGATTGTTTAGAGGAGACTTGCAATACAATACTAAAAATACGCCAGTTATAAATTATGCGATCAACTCACTGGCTTCAGGCTGATTGTGTCACCTCCAAACTCCTATGTTGACCCTCAACCCCATCTGTATTTGGAGATGGACTGGGAAGAAAGTGAGTAAGGTTAAATGAGGGTGGAACCTTGATCCAGTGGAACTGGTGTCCTCGTAAGAAGAGGAGACATCAGAGCCCTCTGCCACGTGAGGACTCATTGCAGAGAAACCTCACCAGAACCCAATTGTGCTGGCACCTTCATCTTGGAAGTACAGCCTCCAGACTGGACTGGAGAGTAAACTGTGAAAATAAACTTCTGCTATTGATGCCAGCCTATCCATGCGATAGCCACCCAGACTGGCTCAGACGTCACCTTACCTCTCTGTTTGGCACAGAGATGGTTGCAGAACAGTGAGTAAAGGAGCATGAGCATGATCCACTGCTGGAAAAGTAGTGAGATGGAAGTGACTCAGGTATTTAGTGTCAAACAAAAGGAAGTCCTTCATGTTTTGCAACTTGGAATTAATGTATTGTTTGAACCAAAGTTTAGTAATATTTAAAAACTGTACTTTTTTCATTTATGGCAGATCATTTAAAATGTTTATTGAGTGAATACATACAAATGATATCACTAGTCCCACAATAGTAAAACTTATGTTTACATTTTTCTCTGAGTACTGAGGTAACTTTCATGTTTGACTGAGATGGGCTTTTATCAAGCAGGTCTCTGTCAGTTACACCTCCACCAGAAGTGGTCCTACAATGTTGGGCTACAGAATTATTTCAAAGGGGACCCTAGGGTTTTTGCCCTTGATGAGTTCCTTCCCCCAGAAAATATTTTAAATTATATTTTACAGTGGCATTCTTTTGATTGTCAAGGAAATGAATATGAAGGGATTTTTTTGAGCATCTGTAGAAGTACTGGGAGCCCCTGCCTCTGGACCACGCCTGGATGTCCTGACAGAAGTTCATTTTTTGTCTCTGGGTATGACTCCCGTCACTAGTTAACAGTGCAATTTGGGATTAATCACTCAGGATTCTTGTCTATAAAAACGAGATGAAAGTGTAACATATGGAGAAAAGTTTGTCTTGTTAGCAGGTTCTTGTCTGGGGGAATGCAGCCCCCAGAAGGGGTTACACCCCACAAAGGATAACATACTACCCTGTGTGGTAGGGTGCTGGGAGATCTGGAGCTGAGGCCTCCTGAGTGTGTTTTCTCCCCTTGCCTTGGGTGCCTGGTAAAGAGTGGTGTCAAGAACAAAAATGCTAAAGGAAAGCAGTAGCAAGAGACCTCCTTTCTTCTTGAGAAAACTTGATCTATAGATCTTTTTCTCTACTGACCCTGAGAATGAGAATCAGGAAACAATCTTTGTGGCACATTGAGGATGCTGGTTCAATTTTTAAAAAATGAAAAGTAAACAACTCTATTTATGAATTTCTTCCTCTCCTCTGCGTCAGTTGAACTCAGATGAACTCTACTACTATTGCTATACTCTGCTAAATTCTCAGAATTAAAAAGCAGTGAGCTATTCCTGGTCACCATAGTTTGCGTCAAGTGAGACAGCCAGATTTTATTAGAGCTAAGTAAGCATTGCCCTCTGCTGGGGAAGTTTAAAACTTGTTCTGCGTGTTAAGCACAGAAGCAGTATTTGACCCAGTTCTTTCTGTTGAAAAAGTGCCTGGGGACACTGTCGTTTTCTTTCACCATATAGTTGTCTTGAAGGGGTGGTAGTATATTGGTTTGTAGGATCATTTTCTTTTTTAAGTAGCCCTTAAACTGTAGACATTATTTGATAGTGATTAAATATTCCTAGCCTTCTCCATAAGCACAGAATTAAGCCATGAAACAGTATTGACACATGGACATAGAAACAACTGAAGCAAATCCTACAAAGAGACACCTGCACTTGGATGTTTATTGCAGCACTATTTATAATTGCAAGGACATGGAAAAAACCAAAAGTCCCAAGACAGATGAATGGATGGAAAAGATGTGGTATATATACACAATGGAATATTACTCATCAATTAAAAATGACAAATTTGATGAATTTATGATAACGTGGATGTACCTAGAAGAAATCATATTAGCAAAAACAAGTCAGAAAGAAAAAGACAGAAACCAAATGGTTTCACTAATATATGGGTAATAAGAAAAACAAGCAAAAGGCTGGAAGAAAAGTCCAGACAAGCTAACAACTAAACTAAAGAACACATTTGGGGGGGGGTGAGGTGAGGAGGGAAGATGGGAGGGAATGGTCAGGGAGGGAAGGTGGTGGGTGATCCAGGGGAATACAAAGATGTGAAACATATATATAAGCAAATAGATAAATAATTTTTTTTTTTAAAAAAGAAGCAAATCCTAGGTGGCTTTTTAAAACTACTTACAATTTACAAGAAGTATGGAAAATATAGAAAAGTAAAAGAAAGAAGAAGAATTATGTATAGTCTCAATTCCAGGGGAAAAAATGAGTATTTTTCTCCAAGAAGATAAAAATGTTCTTTCAGACATAGTTTTTCATAACATTTTCCCTCAAGTTCAGATTTTTTCCTGAAAGAGCAGGATATGGCCATATTTTGAGGGTGTGGATACAGGTTACCAAATCCCTCTCCGAAAGGTTGCGCGTGCCCCTCCCCACTGCCCTCTTATGATGATGACCTTTGATTTAACCTGAGTGGGGGACATAGTTCAGTTCCAGTTCTCTCCTTCTAACCTTCATTAGGGCAGCTTTCTACCAGGTTCTGTCTCTTGTAAATCTGAGTTTTAACTTTTAAAATGAGAGACCCCAAACTGTTAAGAGACGCATCCTCAAAAGAGATTCAGCCACCCACATGCTCAAGGTTAGAGAAAGTAAAATCTTGGTGTAAAAGATTTTAAATAAAATTGGTACGTGCGTCTGTAGAGAGAGAAATTTCTAGCAAAACTCTGAAAATACCCATCCCCTCATGGACAATGAAACAGTGAAACAGGCTTGGCTCAAAGTAGGGTTGCTGAGGCTGAAAGCTTGCCACAAATCTAAGGCACCCTCTGGCAGGGAACCACAGGAAAGAGTTTAGGCAGTTCCCAGAGATCTGGGACAGAAGATATTAAAAATTCAAAAGGTACTACATAGCCTACCATGAATTAAAAAATAATGGCTGCCACTGTGTCTGCCAAGAACCAAGAGCAGCCTCTCCATGTGCCTCTTACCTCTGTGTCTCTAGATGTCTCTCCTTCATGTTTCCTCTAAGTCCCTGGAGGCACGTTTAAATCCAAAAAGCAAGTAAGAGTGCTCACCTGCCTTCCACGTTATATAGCTCCACCTGGGTGCTCAGCTCTGCCCCTATCTTCTGGTGGATCGCCTGCTCAAGAAGTCTGGCTTACAGCACACTGAAACTTAAAATCCTGTGTTAGTAGAGGTGGGGGCAAATGGTGTCCCCCCTTCACAGGGCTGTGTCTGTAGCACTATTCCTGCAGTTTCCTTCTCTTTCTGTAAGGAAGACGAAGTTGTCCTGTTGGCCCCTGGGACTTTTCTTTGCTCTCTTTCTTGGAATTCTCTTTGCCCCTTTCCTGCTTAGTAGCTGAGCTTGGGTTCCCCAGAAAGCAAAGACTGAGTCTAGGTTTGCATGCAGGTAATTTATTTTGGAATGTGATTCCAGAGAGTGAGAGGGTAAAACTGAGAAGGAAAGGTAACAAGGGTGTGTTGTGAAACTAGAGAAATATACTTGTTGATCTCTACCCATAGTTCCCAGCACAGGGTTTCTCAGATCTGTGACGTTAATGTTTTAGAATCCTGTGTAAGTGAAGTCAGGAAGCAAGAAAGACCATGCCCACACATGAGCAAGTCAACAAATTCCAGGGCCCAACATGCTTTGCATCTCCCTTCTTATAGAATCGAAGGGGCAATCTTGCAGAGGTTATTTAGCTTTGGACTTGGGGATGGTGCTTGCTTCTGTTTGAAGTTAACAGCTTCTTATTAATTCCGAAGTGAGAGAGCACAAGAAGCTTCTTTTGTTCTCATAGTTGGTCTTTGACCTCAGTTCCAGACTTGGAGCTCTTAGAGTCCTTGGAATTCCCTGAGGCAAGGTGGGGGGCCTTTGTTCTAGTTAGGTGTCTCTGGGATTCACTTTGAAATAGTCTGAGGGGTGGGGAGGAATGGGGATGGGGTAGATGAGAGATACATGATTGTAATCAATCCACTGATAATTATAAGGCTAGTAATGAGTACAACAATCAAATAACATCAGTTCATTCAACTTCATTATGATGTTGATTTGAAAGAAAAAGCAATCCTTTTCATGATATTATTTGAGGACCTGCCTGCCTTATACTTACTTTGGCTTAAAAATCAGTTCCCAAGAATCATTCAGCAACATTTAATGAGAAGTTACTCTGCATGGAGGCTTATTACACTTTTCACATGTATGAGGTTGTCCAAAATGAAAAACCTTTTAACATGTGTGTTGTTCCAGGGTAGAGCTGTGTAATATGTAGTCAGGAAGTTGCAGGAGGAAGATTGAAAATTGACATTGGTGCTAATGGTTGGCAGGGACTTAATCTTATATACTGTATTGTTTTAAGTAAGTTCATTTCAGGGGTGGGGGGTGGGGAACACAGTCCATTAAAGAAACTGAACACCTTCTTCCAACACCTGCTAGTTCCAGACTTTTCCAAGGCAGACTTGTCATTCATTGTGAGAATCTGTCACCTCCAAGAAGTAAATTCTAGTGATTATTTCACCAATAAATTCTCCATAATTTATTTTAAAAAGAAACAGAATAAAACCTGAAATATATCTTTAAAGGAATGGAGAGGCATGATGCCAGGAGACAAGTCATTTATTCAAGCCTGGTCATTTGTCTAACTTTCTCCTGCACCCCGGGCGCTGTCAGTCCAGCGGGGGAATTTAAGTGGGATTATCCGAGCTCTTTGCAGCTGCAAAGATGGATGTTTGCTAAGTGGATCCTCTTCTCCTCACAGTGACCAGGCATGAAATGATATTGAGTAAAATAATGGTCAGAAAGAGCATCACCAGGCCCCTAATGAGAAACTGTTGACAGAAAAATTGCTCTAGCATTCATCAAAAAGCCAATAAATGTCAAGGAAGGGACCAGAGATACAGCAGCTCATAAATTCCTTCTCAAGGGGCCTCGAGAGGGGAGTGTGGGGATGGCACACCCGCTCTTCCTTTCCCTGAATATTGCTAAATAAACTTTCAGAAAGCAGGAAGAATTTATGGGGTGGCTTCCCCTGCGAGTTCTGAGGGGGCTATCAACAAGAAGGCACTCGAATGTGGCCAGAGGATACTGTTTTTGGTACCAATACCTCTAAGTCTACAGCTTTTTAGTCATTTAGACCTGTCTGGTGATGTCAGTTTGGAAGTTAACTAAGAGACAGGATCCTTTCTGGCTTGGAAAGTCAAAGCTTCTTGATCTGGATTCCATTTTCTCACTAACAAATCAAAATAGATTTTTCTCCTTGGTTCCCACCCTGCTGATTGCCTCTGGTGTTCTATGAGGCACTATACACCGATGTTAGTGGGACACACAGCTCAGTGGGACATCTGTAAGAAGAAGGTGTCCAGTTTCTTTAATGAACAAACACAGCGGAATATCGCTTAGCTATAAAAAAAGATGAACTTTTTTCCCCTACATTTTCACTAAGCAAAACTGTGGCCTTTCCTGTGCCCTTTTCCTCTGAGCACATTGGAGTTCTGTCTGCACTTGGAACAGATGAGTTTTCCTCACGTTGGGTAGTCAGAAGCACAGGGGAGATGCCATTTTCAGCAACAAGGATGGAACTGGAGGTGGCTATACTCAGTGAAATAAGCCAGAAGAAGAAGGACAAATGCCTGATGATTTCACTCATGTAGAATATAGAGAAAACAAACAAACAAACAAAAAGCTTGTCATGCTGGGTTCACTCTATCAATATTTTCTCCCCCCCCCCATCTGTGGAGCAGGGCTCTCCCTGGGGAACCAGTGTTGTGGGACCATCAGAAAGAACCCGAGGCCCAGCCTTGGTGCTTGACAGCTTTTTATGGACCTTATGTCAGACCTGAAAGATAAATTTTGAGTTAAAGGACATAAGAAAAAAATTCTTGTAAAACTAGCTGGGCGTGGTGGCGTGCCTCTGTAATCCTAGCTACCTGGGAAGCTGAGGCTGGGAATTGCTTGAGTCTGTGGTATCCCACAGGGCATACCCTTGCACGCTGCAGGGCAACGTGAGCCTGCGGTTCCCATGGGAAAAAGCTCTAGTCTCAAAAAAAAATTCTTGCAAAGCTGAAATACAAATTTTATTGAATCTAACATGTCAACTTCAATAATACTGATTCAGACTCTCACCCACTTGATGATTGCTAAGAAATCCTCATCCTTAAGCAGATTAAAAAAGAAAAAGTTTAGACCAGGCATGGTGGCGCATGCCTGTAAAGTGGCAGCCTAGGAAGCCGCAGCCAGGGTCAAGGGATTGTGGTTTGAGTCCTGCCAGGGGCACGTAGCGAGACCTAGTTCCAAAAAAATACAGTTGGGCGTGGTGGCACACGCCTGTAATCCCAGCTACCTGGGAAGCTGAGGCTGGGGATTGCTTGAGTACCGTGGGCAAAGTGGTACCATGGGCAAAATGAGCCTGCGGTTCCACAAGCAAAAACAGCGAGACCTAGTCTCAAAAAAAAAGAAAAAAGAAAAAGTTCAAAGGAAATTATTGAACTCCTTCCTCTAAATAGATAAACACTGTCAAGTGTGGAACATGGGTTTGTTCCAATGTGATACCAGCTGAACCTTCGAAAGGTGGGTGCCCTGAGAACCTGTGAAGGCCCTGAAACCTGCTGTGTGGGAGATTTTTTCCCTCCCCCCTGCCCTGTGGGAGATTTTAAGGAGTTCCTGGAAGCATACCAGTCCCCTCCCATTCCTCTTCAAGCCAGTTTCATCAAACTGCCCATAATTTTGTCCTAAAAGTCACACGGCTTCAACTTTTAAAATACAAACCCTCCTGGTTGATAGCTGTCACTTAATGGGGGAGAGGTGGTGATGAATATGGCACCTGACAAGGTGAAGGGTAATTGCCAATTTCTGCAGCCATCAACCCCATGTAGGGTGTTCCCAGCATAAGTCCAAAGCTCTGAGAATCTTTTTCATTCAAAAGTAATCAGGTGTTTTTGAACTTGACCTCTTCTTTGGGTAAAATGCCCATCTCTCTGGTCAAAGAGTATCTTCTTTAAGTGAAAGCTACCTGTTTCAAGTTTCTAATCCCACTGTTGTAGAATATGGAAAGCAGAACAGGAAAGTCCACTGTATTGGTTTTTCACAGAAGGAAAAGTTGAGCGCCAGGAGAGATGTGATAATCCACAGTGCTAGTTTATATAAACCCGGGAGAGGAGCCCAGTGTCTTCAAACCCAGGCTTTCCCCTACATTTTCACTAAGCAAAACTGTGGCCTTTCCTGTGCCCTTTTCCTCTGAGCACATTGGAGTTCTGTCTGCACTTGGAACAGATGAGTTTTCCTCACGTTGGGTAGTCAGAAGCACAGTTCAGAATCCTCCAGCTCTCAGTCCACACACTTGCCCGTGGGAGGTGCTTTAACCTCGCTGAGCTTCACATACACCACTGGGCTGTCTGGTATTGCATGCCACCCATTCTCCAGCACTGGTGCAAAAAGCTACAGGAAACTGGTACTTGCCATTCAGTCTACCTGTTCGTGCTTCCCAAGCTGCAGCAACCCTTGGCAAGATGCCTTCACCCAGGGAGCAGGGGTGAACACCTGGCTTGCCTACTTTCCAGCCCCGGAACTGCAAGGTGTGTGGTCTGCTAGGCTAAGCTAAGCCAAGCTGAGTAAATGGAAGTAAATGGAAGCTAGGGAGAGACAAATATACTAGGCTTTCCAAAAGCAATCATCACATGGAGTTCTCTGAAAACTTCATCCAATATCCCAGTGGACAGAAGCAGAGCTAAAAAATTTATATTGGCCTTGGGGAGGAATTAAATGACCTTGGAGGGTGGACAGTAGATTTCCTTTTGGATTATTTCCTGCGGTAGCTAGTCCCTGAGCGCCTATTAGCTCACAGCTGGGAAATCAGCCTAGAGATGCAGGATTTCATGATTTAAGGGTATAGTACATGCTCAGACAGAAATTGCAAGACAAAGCCCAAAGAGTTTCTAACATCCTCTCCAAGCCTGTGATCTGATAGTAACTTTCACAGCTGGTCACCTGGAGAGGAAGGTAGATGGAATCCAGCTGTTCAACAGAATATTATGTTCAACAGAACATAATAACCCTCTCCTTCACAATCTAGTTTAGACCTTCACAGGGAGGAGGGTGTGGGTCTCTGCCATGCCTCAAAGCTGTCCCTTGGAGAGTAGCAAAGTTTTGTTGCAACTAGGACTTGCTCCATCTTTGTTCTGGAAAGTGGTGGTGAAATGAAAGTCCTATCTTCTGCTGGCCTCACAGCGGCTTAGACTCTCCTGATGGGCAGTGTGGCCAGGGAGGAACATGCAAACTTTATCTGTGTGGCTGGGGTCCTCACTACTTAGACTCAGCTCTCTGACTTTGGACAAAGTACATAATCTGAGTCTTAATTACTCATGTAAGCTTGTAAAATGGAACAGTGGAGGCACACAGTGCATGCCAGGGCCCCATGGATGCCACTCTGTTGTTCTTTCATCTCAGAAGAAGCAAGAAGCCCCTTCGGTAACACGCTTCTATCCTAGAACATACTCTTCTACTTTTCTAAATGACGCAAACTAAAAAAAATGCCCATCTCTACAGAAACCGGTGAAAACTCTAGGGGACACCCACACGAGACACTTGCATCAGGGATCCTGATGAGAACCATCAGAGCCACGTGGCTCTCTCCTCAGCAGTGGTGCTGATCACATTTGTGGCCACCTTCTACTCTAGGCAAGATCATTGTGCTTGAGAGAAAAAGTCAGCCCCATGCTAAGATGTGAGGATGAGCGGTTCTAACATTTCCTGGGTCATGTTGGACCAGAAATCAAGAAATGACATTTAGGTCCAAACTAAACAGTTGCTCATTGCCCGATGCTAATTTAGATTCTTTTTAGAAGGTGAGTGAATCCAGAGTAGGTGATTCTTGGTAGGACATGTGTTCTGTGCCCCCTTTTCACACTAAGCTTTACTCTGGGTCAAGGTTGCAGGACGCCTTGGGCAGCCAGGGCAGGCATCATGGGAACACCGGCAGCATGAGAACATCATGCTCCACAGCCATCGGGATGGACGATGAAGAAGAAGGAGTTTGGATACTTTTTCTTTTCTCAGACAGCTTACAGTCTCGCTGCCGAGATAATTTAATATGTCTCAATATTTAACCTTTTAAGATCACAAAAGATCATCCCAAAGGCATGATCATGTCTCAGGATTTTCAGCGTTGGAATTATCTTGTGGGATCTGAAATGTTTCATCTCTCCTGGGCACCTAGAGCTACTTCCACCTTTGGGGACATTTCTGATAACAGAGTCAGGCTGCCTTCTCTTCTATGCCTCAGTGTGTTAGCGCCTTCGCCTGTGTCAGGGAGCCCCCTCTCCCACAGAAAGAAGGCCATCAGACACCAGGCTTCTTTCTCCCCCAGCTGCTCAGCACGGGACTCCATCTACTTCATTTCACTCTCCACTTCATCTTACCCCCCAAATCCAGGTTTTTAATATAGACCGCATCAGGGAAACCATTATCAGTGCTATGTCAGGCTGTCTCCTATTCCATCACAAGGCATCTGTGGTGTGTGGGATCAGAGGGGCGGGTAGGAAATGTGGCTTCCTGAGTGCTGACCACTGGTTCAGCTCAGTCTGACCATTTGGGTTTTGTCTTCTGGATGAAGGCCTTGATTCCCTCCTGCCCATCCTGCAGGGCTACGTTGTCCACCATGGCCTGCACTGTGAGGTGGTAAGCTGTTCTAAGGTCCTGGGGCAGTTGCTTGTAGAAGGCAGCCTTGCCCAAAGACACCACGGGCCGGCTCACAGAGGCAATCTTTTTTGCTATTCTCATGGTCTCTTCCTCCAGCCGCTCTTCAGGCACGACTCTGCTAAGCAGCCCGTGATGCAAGGCCTCCTGGGCAGAGATGGGCTCCCCAGTGAAAAGCATCTCTAAGGCGACCTAAGAGAAGAAACACAGTGATTGTAGAGATTTTCTCTGCGTGACCTGCTGCCCCCCACAGCCCACACTGTTTATTCCACTCTGCTGGGACAGTCAGTACCTGACTTCCTATGTCAGCCCAGTTATCTGCTCCTCAAATAGCATATCATCCATCACCCCTAATATCTTCAATGCCCAGACTCGTGCTGGGACAGGACAGCTCTATCCAGAGCAAGGAGAAAACCAGGGCCAAGTGGGGAATGTCTTGCTCCATTCGTAGACCTGACCTCCAACTCCCAACCAAGAGATTCCATCTGCCTCTTTCAAGGGCCAGCCCTGGGACTGCGGCCACATCTGATGGGATGGAGCGGAGAAAGTCATCGCAGTAAGGCCATCGCCTCCCACATACCAGCACAGTGGCCACTTTCCAGAGGGAGGAGAAGGAACGGAGATGTCAACACCAGTCAGACTGGAAAAAGCAGCCTCCCATATTCCAGAGAAAGAGGGAGATTAAAAGGAAGTTCCCTCCAGGGACCAGATGAGGAAGCCTAGCATGATTTTATAAACAGGCAAAACATGACAAACAGGAGAGGCCCCTTTTTCTCCAGCAACCTTTCCCCCAGATTCTGATGAAAGGTCTGCTGAAGGAGGGGTGTGGCATCCTATTCTCTGCAGCTCCTCCCCTTTTCATTTGTAAAATGAAGGCCCCAGCCTGTCTCACAAAACCACTTTTCAAAACTCAACTTTATAATTTACAAAAGGAATTTCCAGCTACATGTGGAATACCAGGCAAGGAAGTGCTTCCCCTCCTGGCACCTCTGCTGTTTCCCAACAGTGGCTGTCACCTCAGCCCTTGCGCTTGCTGTTCCCTCGACCTGCAGTGCCTCTGTCCCCAGCTGTTCTCATGGCTGTGCCCACATTTCCTTCAGGTGCTTGTCCATCAAGAAGGTTGCCCCGTGACCTCCCCAGAACAAATGCAAATCAACCAGTCCCCTTCACTATCACCCTTTCTGGCTGTATCCTTTGCACTTTCATCATGGAACCTACTATATATTTTACATCTTTGTTTTGTTGGCTGTTCTGTCTCCTTGGCTAGCATGTAAATTTCATGAGAGCAGCAATAATTTTTTCATGGTTCTATTTATTTCTCTTCCTGGAACACCAGAAGAACACCTTGCCATGAAGCAATCTTTCCCTACTTTCCCCTTAGTCCCCAATGGATGTTTGAAGTGGCAGATGGTACCAATTCCCACACATATTATGTTTTTCATATATCTATATGAAAAAGTTTTATTTATAAGTTAGGTAGTAAGAAATAAAGAACAAAAAAAAATCACATAATAAAACAAGCATAACAGTAACCTGTACTAGAAGTTGCGTGAATGTGGCCTCTTTTTGAGAATATGTGATATTTTTAGCTGTGGGTGACCATGGGTACTAGGGAAGTAAAACTGTGGATGAGGGGGGCTACTGCATACATGGATTTGTTGACAGATGATTTCATGGGTGAATGGGTGGAGTACAGCAGAAGTGATGCTGCAGGCTTTTAAGACCTAAGTCAGGAAGATGATACAGCTCCCATCTGGGTCTTTTGGGATACTCAGCCTAAGAACCCGATTCTCACACTGTAGGGGTCACACTGAGAAGCCATTGTAAGAACCAGCCTGACAGCTGGATATGTGAATGGATGAGCCCTCTGATGCCCGATCCTAGTTGTCACGCCTCATCTTTCACTCTTCCTAGCTGAGGACACAGACATGGTGGAGCAGAAAGAAGCTTTCCTCCCCACGCCCTGGCCAGGTTGCAGATGCATGAGCTGAACAAACTGCTACTGTAGTAGAAGCCACTAAGTTGTGGGTGGTTTATTAGGTTGTCATGGCTACGTGGACTAGTTTGAGATATAAATGTGTGATCATTAGCATTTAGATGATGGTTTCTCAGTCTCCATGCTACTGCATATTTGGACCAGGTAATTTTTTGTTTTAAAGAACTTTCTCATGCAACTTTGGATATCTGCCACATTCCTGAACTCTATCCACTAGCTGCCAACAGTCATGCCAGTCAAAAACGTCTCCAAGCATTGCCAACGTCCCCTGAGGCCAACAGTTCTCTGGTTCAAACCACTGATTTAGATGGATTTTTAAGTCGTGTGAGCCTAGGTTGTATCACCTGGACATTGAACACTGGCAGAGGAGAAGAGGCCAGAATGCTGGGCCCAAGGACTCCTTTGCCATCATAGGTGCAGATGGAATCCTATGGAACAAGGCAACTTGGGCCCCATATTCACCTCTGTCAAGTTAGAGGAGTGGAATGAATCCCATTGTCTTCCTGCTTTGGAAATCTCATGATTCCATGTTGAAGGCAGCAGGAACATGATGCCAGTGGGTGCTTTCAGGAATAGCATTACCACCCCAGAGCATGTGTGTACCCCTGGTTGGGCATGGAAGTGAAAATCGGGTCCTATTGATTTTGAGCTATTAACTTTAAGTCACTGCTTAGAACACACAGAGAAGGGTCAGGTCTGTGCCTGAGAAACACATGTGAGTGGAGACCTGGCTCAAAAGTCAAGTAAAAATAGTCACCAAGTCTTCTAGACTTTTCTTTTTCTTCATTAATACAGGTGATTCTCTAGGTAATCATATGGGTATTATATGTGAGAACGTGAAACCCTAAAAACAAAATTCAAGCAAGTTCCATGACAAACTCATTCATCCCTTTTTAACTTGGAAAGGTCAAGACCCCCAGTAACTTTCAAGAGCAGTTATGAATGGTAGCAACTGTGACAGTCTGAGTAGTCAGTGCTCTGTGCATGGCTGGGTGGACAGGTGGTGGTGGTTGCATATGGTCACTGCTGGCCTCATGGGCTCAAGACCTGTGTATGGGACAGTTCCCTGTTCAAAGCTTTCTCTGAAGGTATCTCTTCTGCATTTCCCTTCCTATCATGTCCCTCTCGCTCCCTGAACCTCACTCTCTGCCTTCTCTATTCCCAGCCCCATCAGACATTTATAAGCACCATCTGACCCCGCTGTCACAACAGCCCGATATCCAAGTGTCCCAAGAAGTCTTCAGTGAGTCCTATGCAGTTCAAACTTCTGTGGCCTGGAGCACAGGGACAGGGTCTTTGGCTGGGGCTTGTTCTACCTGTTGAGGGTCACTTCTCCAAAGGCCACCTGAATAGGTAGCTTCTCATCTACCATTTCACCCAGAACACATGGGACCCATGACCAATGACCCAAGGGAGGCTGAGGAACAGCTAACGGGTGACTGATTGTAGGACACACTGTCAGGGTGAGTGACACAGAAATGCTAGAACAAATGGTCCATTTTGGCAAGTCATAAACCAGGGGATGTAAATAAGATGGTTTTGCTGGCTGAAGAGAAGTTCGAGAACCTGGTAGAAGCTGCATTTAAGAGGCTGGTGACCAGTTCCCACGAGGAGGAACTGAAACTAGAGCCTCATATTCTCTTGCTCATTCATCTACTCAGCAAATATTTACACACAGAATCTACCATGTGTCAAGGAAGTGCTACGAATGGCATGATGTCCCCTCAAAATTCTTATGTTGAAACCCTCACTTCAATGTGCACCATCTGGAGATGGGCCAATAAGAAGGTGACTAAGATTAAAAAGGTTATCCTGGGGTCCCAGGTACGTCCCTAACCCATCCTCTTTCTACCCCCTGTAAAGGGCCAGACTGTCCATGAAGAGGGAATAGGAGGAACAAGGAGGGCTTGATCTCTGTATTGTGCCAATTCCTGTTGGAGTCAAAGCCCAATTCTGTGGGCCTGTGCTTGATCCTGGCATTGGAGGCACACAAGTGTCTCTTCTCACACCCAGACAGCAGCACAGACCATGGCTTCCCAGGGTATCTACATTAAAGTCAGTGGGAGGACTTAAGCCCAAGACCTAGTGGGAGGCACTGGGACCTGGGAGAAGGAAGACAGGTTCCAACCTCAGATGGCCACACACTAACCACCAAACGTTAAGGAAATGATTTGTTTTCTCTGGACATGAGATCTCCATCATTCTGCAGTTTGATGAAGGTTAGAAATAAATATGTGCAAGCATATACTATGGTGCTGGGAACTTGCCATGACAATTTTTATTAGTTTGCCTATTCCTGTAAACTTGTATGCCTTTCTAATGTTAGTCTTTCAGTATGACAGCCCCTGAAAGGGGCTGATTTATTCAAGTAGACCATCCTTCATAGTCCCCTCGCCCATGGTGACAGCTGGTGGGGGAAGTGGAAGCATAGGATTTGGAGGGGAAAGCAGCTGACAGGGGACTGTGGCTCACTGATTTGGCTGGGAGACACTAGGCAAGTTGCTGAAATGCTCCCAGACCTTCCTGTCATTTGAGTGTGAGCAACACCTTCCCAAAGGCGTCAAGGCTTCATTTCTCAACTCTAATGGCAACACAAGTCACTATTAAAATGCAGATTCTGATGCAGCTGGTCTGCTTTTCTCCCAGGCTCCCTGGTGGCCTGAACACCAGGCTGCGTGGTGAGGCTTTGCCATTCTTTCCAGCTTGGAAGTTCTATTCTAATTAGACTACTAGGAAATCAGATTCGACAGTTAAATGGATTTACCCTGGGTAAATAGGTGGAAGCAAGTGTTCCTACCAAGTGCAATAACCATGTGCATGTTGGGAAGAGGGGATACTAATCCTTCATCTGCTCTCCGGTGATACCAAGTGCTTGAGGCACTGGCTCTCCACTCTGAACAAGGCCACTGCTACATGGGGAAGCAGCAGCTGCACCAGGCAGGTTGTTGATGTGGTGCAATGAAGATGCATTATTTAAATCACACCAGAGGGGAGAAGCTCTTCACAAATGTGGAAATTATCCATGCCCAGGCTCAATCTGGCTTGAACACAGAGGCTGCTGCACCCCATGGTTTCTGCTCCCAGTGGGCAAAACAGCCGTCTCCTGCACAGTTTAGCAGTCTCACAGTGACCAGCAGAGGGCACTGGTGACCCACACATGTGAAAGGGCCCAGCTTCCTGTCCAGGTCATTTTGCAAAAGCACAGGCTTGCTTTTCTGTAAGTGTATAAGGGAGTGCATGCCCACCACCCACACATAGCCAATGGGCTGTGTTTGTATGGATGTAATTGAGCAGGGAGGATAGGTGAGTGTTTGCAGATATCTATGAATTCCTCCTTAAACAGAGTGGCACAGGTAAGAAGTGGATCCAGGAACCTGGGAACAGCTATGAGTTGGCATACACTTCCTCCTCTGGGTTTCCTTCCTTGGGGTTGCAGTTTCTGCCCCCTGGGGTCATGTCGGGTGCATGCCTCCGCTAGCCTAGCATTAAGCTAAGCTTCGTGTGGAAACATCTGTAGACAGAACCCTGAACCACCCTCAGACTCCTGTGAGGCCTTCTGGGCATGAAAATTCAAGGACCATGAGTCAGGTTGCCCAGTGGATAATAGCGGAAACTCTGCCCTGTTCTCTAAGCAGGCCTTGCCCTTGCCAAAACTGATTTTGGAAGGTAAGAGCTACTCTGGGTCTTAATACCCAGTCCCTTAGTCTGCCACATTGAGCAGTAAACCAAGTGGTTTTGAGAATTGGGCTTCCTCGGGATTTAGGGTCTTTTTCTTCTCAAAAATGAATTTAAAACTTGAGAAATATGGAAGTTTCTAAGACTCAATGCTAAACCTTGATTTTAAACCTTTGTTTTAAGAAAGAATGATGCGTATTTTGACAATAGGACCAATCTAAAGATTTAAAATGCCTTCCTGTGGAACCATCTAGACTGTCAGGTGCAGAAGTGAATGAACAGCTGCAGGCAGGCTTATAGTACAACATCTTTTACTATATAAAATGCCTCATGATTTGGCTTGTGCAATTATAGTTTATTAACAAACTTCAATATATCCGTAAGTGCCTTTTAATTAAATGTACCAGAACAATGTAGGGATTTAAGAAATATTTGTTGAATAAGTAGGTACGCATTTAAAGTAAATGTTATCCTGACAGGATTTCAATACCCCCCCGAGTCTGGAGGTTTTCTAGCCATTGTGCCCTTTTCACAATGGGGCCCATTTTTAGCACTTTTCACTTGTGTATATACTTAGGGGAATCTGTCTTTAGAATTTCCTCACTCACATTTCTGTTAAAATTAGTGGACGAGGCACCATCAAAGAAAAAAGGACTTCCCTAAACTAGGTATTATTCCCTCAGATCTCACTCTTTTTATGCCTGCAGCATAGGAGTAACTGCTAATTTTTGTAGTTGATGCTCGGGTGGTTAATATAGTCTAGAAAGCAATATAGTTTCCTGCTTGCTGTTGTATATGACTTTTCGCTAAGTCCCCTTTAGAAACAGACTTCCAATTAAGAATGAGGATATGTATGTTTTTTTTCCTAGAACTAAGAACCACTGGTTTTTACTTCAGGGATGTTCAGTAAATGTTACTTTATGTTATTATGGGAAGGAAGAACGCTTCATGAAGAAAATAGACTTTGCTGCGGTTAGAATTAATAAAACCACGTTTGTAATATGGTTCCTTCTTGGGCAGATTCAACGTGCCATGCACGGGATATTCAGTCATGTCCCTGAAATGAGGCCATTGTAAACCTGGCATTCTCAGCATGTCAGCTGTTTTCAGTCCTTTCTGGAGTAAGATGAACTGTGGACAAAGAGTAGAACTATGACCCTGGTGACCACATCTCTTGACATTGGCACACATCTCTGTGCTCTTCTGCTTCATGGGCACCACTCAGGGCAGGAAAACTGAGTATCAGTTATATTTCCAATAAGATCACAGAAATGTGCACCTTTATGAGAACAAACAAATCAAATCTAAAGCCTAACTAGCCACTGAGGACCAGGCAAGAGCAGAATGTGGTGATTTACAAATTGAAGGTGGCTGGGAAAGCTTCAGGGGACCAGGCATCTGGCTCTCCCCTCCCTATCACAGGACATTAGAGGGAACAGCAGAGCACGTCCAGCCAGCTGTGCTTTGGGCAAAATGTCCTCATATGAGGGTGCTTCTAGCAAGCAGATTCTGGAACGAACCTTCCCGTGCACTGGAGGGTTATACCTAAGAGGGAGGCGAGAGTGGCTTACCTTTCTGGGCACCGCTCTCCCCAGGGCAACCCCAGGGGTGGAGCAGAAGAGCCCAACATTGACACCTGGAGTGGCGAAAGAGGACTTGTCACTTGCCACGGCGATGTCACAGCTTGCGACCAGCTGGCACCCAGCAGCAGTGGCCAGGCCATTCACCATGGCAATCACAGGCACTGGGTGCCTCTGGATCTGCATCATGACCTGAAGATGCAAACACCGTTCCCTTCAGTCAAGAGTGCGAGCAACACGCAAACCTCTTATTCGATGGGACTTTGTTTCCAAGTACCATTCATGTGCATCAGATCCCAAGGAAAAAGCTAAAGAAGGCAAAAACACTAACTCCCAATACTATCTGCTTTTTACAGGCTGTGGCCTTTGGTCTGTCTCGCAGGAGGAAGGCACAGGAATGGAAGGATTAGAGAGGGAAACCACTTGCCTGAAGCCACCAGGCACTGGCCCCCAAAGCTGTGGGTCTGAGCTGGCATCTATCTGACCCCAAGTCCCCAGCCTCCGGCTGTTTCCTAGCATCCCAAGAAGAGTGTTGATGGTGAACTCTGGGGATCAACTGGCCCTGTTCTTCAGCCTAGAGTTCTGATGGTGAAAGTCTGAAGCTGGTAAAAATTAAGGTGGAAAAGGGACTGTAAGACCATTTCCATAGTAGTTATAGCTCAAATTACCACCATAAACACTCTCAATTCCATTAAAATGGTGGGGAACACCCTGCTGTCATCAAAACAGGCAAAATTGCTAAATTTTGTCTTTGGCACAGAGAGGGGAGGAGAGCGAAAAACTTGCTCATGCCACCCATCTCTAGAACTGTAACTTATTTTGGCAGTTCACACAATAACTTGGTTTCTTTCTGCATTTTTTTCATGACACTCTAAGCAGACTGTGTTGCTATGGTAACCAATTTCTAAATGGTTACTCTTTGAACCAAGACAGGGAGCAAAGAAAAGGGGAAGAATCTACATCTGGGCTTGTTTCCCAGGGTAGCAAATCACAGAAAAACAAACTCCTTGACTTAGGAATTTTGCCCAAGGAACTAACTGTGAACACTTGATATTTATAAGTTTCATTATAAAATAGCCAACAATACATTTAAGGATATAACATATTCCACAGTAGTGGGGTTTTCTTTGTTTGTTTGTTTGTTTTTTTCAGACTAGGTCTCGCTATTTTTGCCCGTGGAACGAGAGGCTCCCGTTGCCCCTGGTACCACAGACTCAAGCAATCCCCAGCCTCAGCTTCCCAGGTAGCTGAGATTACAGGCGTGCGCCACCACGCCCAGCTATTTTTTGAGACTAGGTCTCGCTATGTTGTCCCGAGCGGGACTTGAACCACGATCCCTAGCCCCAGCCGCTTCATAGGCTGAAGCTTACAGGCCACCGTGCCCGGCTCACAGTAGTGGTTCTTGACCTTCTTTTGAAAAGGGGTTTATCATAGAAGAATCTGATATATGCTCTTGACCCTCTTCCTGGAAGAATGCACATGCATGAACCCTAAAGAGCGCAAGGGTTCATGAACTGTTGGCAAGGGTGGGAGTCATTAGAAAGACAGCTCATTCTCAGGATAGAAACAAGAAGTCACAAGAATTTCTAAAGTTCTGTTATAAATAAAGAAAGGATTTTGTTTTAAGTCTGAATGTTGTTAGTTCCCCTAAAGAGCTGAAGTCACTTATGAAAAGTCAGTTGACTGTGTTAAGTGCAGAATAGTCTCTTCTTTCCTTAGATCTATGAAGGGTTAGGATTCCATGCAACCTGGAAGAAACTACCTATTACCATCTATATCAATAATGTTAAAAATATTCACACCTTTAATCTAGGAATTCTACTCTAATAAATAATCTGAATTAGAGTAAAAGGCTATCGGACAAAGATTTTCACCAAATCATTATTTTATAATAATAAGAAAAACCAATAAATGATGTAGATATATAAATATAAATAAATGACTCTGTAAACAAGACAATATGCATTTGTGGAATGGAATCTTGTATTCTTATTAAAATGAAATTTTCCAAGCTAATGTCAGTATGGTGATCTGTACCTTGTGTATGTGTGGTATCCTGAAGCCAGGCTGAAGCTTAATGCCAGGATACCACTCACTACTGCCTAACCCTCAATCTTCACATCTATAAAGTTGGATATATTAATAATACACTATGGCAGAACATGACGATGAAAGAAATAAATATATCTAAAGTAACCAAAATATTACCTGGTAGATAGTAAGCACTCAATGCTATAATCTTATTACATAATTGTACAGTACAATGTAGTATCTTTACATGATTATGCAAACAAAGAGGTTCACATGGAAAAAGATTAAAAGGAAACATAGTAGGTTTTTTATTAATTATAATATCCTCTGGGTGTTCCAACTTTCAGTAATGCTTTGTTTATTTGATCATGATCTGTTAAGTATTTTACATTTCTCCTTTTTCCCTAGATTTTCAAAATTTTCTGTAAATACCTGTAAATACTTATGTAATTTAAAAAGTATTTTAAATAAAATTAGAGATTAATTCAGATGAGGCAAAGAGAACCTAGATAGTAAACAAAGCTAGAATAATCGGTGCCTTGATGATCAAGAACTGGCTATACCTCCTATTTTTCCTCCATGAATTAAGTATTGTTTTGGGTTTCTGCCTATTCCAAAGCCTGGCATAAATTCAACTCCACCCTAGCCTCTCAGAATAGCATGATCGAGGGGTCTAAGGTGGGGTGTGAGGAGAAAGATATGAGTGTCTTTCCGGCAAGGGTTTCCATTTTCAAACCGCAACCAGATAAAAGAAGAGGGGCCAGAGGTAGGTCTATCATGAAAGTCACAGGAGGTCACTTTGGCTCTTCCTGACTAAATGTCCCTTTTCATTCTCAACTGGCTCACTTAGTTTGGTAAATAATTACCCAGTACTTGTGTTCTGTAATGAATTTGCTATACTTTCTAGAGGTTCAGTCTCTATCTTCCTTTCTAAAATCAAATTTTCTCGCGCATGGACTGAACAATGAAATATCTAGCTCATTCTGTTCCAATCTGCCTGTTGATTACACTTGGAAATTGAAATCTTGCTCAAGTTCATGCTGCTCATATTTATTGAGGACAATTGATTTTCTCAGAAAAAATTCGCAGAAATCAATGGACTTACACTCCTATTTGACTACATCAGGGCCAGGTCTGATTAGGCACTATGTCATTTTCAGTGAGCTGGAGGTATCCATGGACTGGAAGCTTCCAGCAAATCTGGTCTTTGTCCTCTGAAGAAGTCCTGGCTCCCTGGTGGTCCTCTGCGAAACTGCTTGGATCTCAGTTTATGAAGATATCACCGCAGAGAGATAACAGCGGGCCCTTTAGGGAGGATGGAAGAGCTCTACTGGTTCTCTTTGATGGTTTTCTGTTTTGGATAAACATACTGAGCACCGGTAGAAAAAAAACTTTTAAAGCACCCAGTCTTGGCAAGCACAAGAGCAGAATGTTATAAACATCATTAATGTGAAACAAAGGACCTATGTCTTAGCTCTGGCTTGTTTCCATCTCTCCCCGAGGTCTCAAGTCAATCACTTTTCGTGCTTGGTCCTCCATGAAATGAGTAAACTACCATCTGCTTTCCTAATGGTTTTATGGAAGAGCAAGGAAAACACAATGTTTTAGAAGGTCTCCTAGTCCCTTCCCATTCTCCTCCTTGTTGCTCATCTCTGTTCTATGTAGTCAGTTTTCGATAGATATTATTTGAACTACAAATGACCTAATAAATGAGCAAAAAAGCCAATAAATGAATGAAAGGTTAGGCTAAGTAATCTGAGGGTCAGGTTACAAAATTGTTTTATATGTCTTGTTTTTCAGCTAGATTTCCATGGATTTCATTTTGGAATAAAACTCTTTTTCCCCTTCTTTTTCCCTTAATATCTTACAACCATTACATATATAGAGGCATCCAATAGATAGTCATCAAATGAACAATATGTTACTTAGAGTTGAATTCTGTATTCAATTTTGATTATTCATGGTTTGGTTCAATACATATATACACCAATTCTAAGTTTTTGGTTTTTTTCTCCTCTATATTTGTTGGCAATTTAATTCCTTTATATGTTTAATGAGACAGAAAGGAAGAAGTAAGAATAAAGAGACCAATTTTTCTACTTGGGGGTGGTGATTTTAAAGGATGATTAACATTTGAAAATAATTTTTTGAATCATTGTTATTATTCCATATATGAATGTTCTCCCTTTCCTATCAAAGGTTCTTTTAGTTCAGTTGAAAGTTAAAAAAAATATTTGCAGGTTTTTCCTCTTTAAACATGTACATTCCCACCATTTACTTAAAACATACCCCCCACAATGCTGGAGGTGGCAAACATCAATATCAGAGTATAATTCACTTTCTTTGGCATATGATAAAATAATAGCAAACTGTAGTCACTTCTCAAAAGTATAAACTAGATAGGAGCTTAGATGAAGGAATCACCAGTGACCACAGTTCTCAGTGTTTCTGCAGTGGTTGTGTCTTGGACAACACACCTTACCTGTAAGCTAGAAGCCAAATTCAATATTTGATATAATTATCAATTTCAGGCTTGCAAGGCTGACAGTGATCAGGACTTACCTCCGCACAGGTTTGAAATACTTGAGAGTGGTAATCTGGGCCTTGCTCCTCCGTCAGCTCCTTTAAATCATGCCCGGAAGAAAATACAGGACCCTCAGCTGCAAATGTTCCCAGTTGCGAAAAGAAAAGATGTTAACAGTTAGAGCTGGCAAGTTCGCTAACTTGTCAACTGAATAACTTGAACAAAAAAATCAATTTGATGCTGTGGGCACTTGGAGAAAGTTAATGGCCTAATTTTAATAAGAATAATTCCAATTAGCTTGAAGAATTACAGTGATTACATTTGTAATGACAATGCAGGTGAGGTCTCTATATTCTAAAAGGTCCATGGCAGAAAGTGATGAAAACACATAATTTCTAATGGAGGAGGCTCAGGGACAGACACAGAGACTTTTCTTGGAGTTGTCCCTTTGGTCTGACACCTTTGAACTTGCTCCAACCTGTGTGTATCGACTCAAATAGGTCTATTAAAATCCACAGTGCCTTTGGCAGTGTCCCTGTCATTTTGTCTACAAAAGCCATCTTGTGAATCAGAATAGGGAATGTCTGAGAGTGAAGAGGCCCCTTTATATTCTCAGTGGAGTGATCTGAGGATGTGGTTTTGTTGTTATTGTTGTCATTTTCAACAACAAAATGTAATTCCACTGACAAGTGGCTAACACTTCCTCATCTTTCCTTTTGTTGTGGTTGTTTGGACAGGCAATAAGGAGGAAATTGTGTCATTCAGAAGTTAGCAGACTTTGCGGGTATAGCTCAGTGGCAGAGCATTTGACCACAGAAGTTAGCAGACTTTGCAACATATGGGCATCTCAGTCACTCCCTATGGAAGTTGAACTCTGCTAGCTCTGCTTCTTTCCCCTTTGAACCAAAGAGTTGAAATACATATTCAACCATGGATAAGGAAGTATTTGTCTGAGCCTTTGCAAAGCACTGATCCTGAATCCTCAGTCCTCAGTCCTCAGTCAACTGATCTCCACCCATGGAAGAAAAGACTATTCCAGGGCATCATTGGTTTTGTTTTCTATGGAAGCTTTAAAGTGCTGACACTGTTATGACTTACAACACTGGCATCATTATCATATCATTTAGTTCACTGGAATATAACAGGGGAAAAAACTGGGCAATTAGAGCACACTTTCTAGTAGTCAAGAAGACTGCAGATATTGGTTGAAAGTTTGGTAAGACAAACCAAATAAAATGTCCTAGCAGCCTTGGTTCTAGTCCAGCAAAGTGATTAGTGATTGCGCTCACCTTCGAAGGTTCATAAGAAACCAATCCTTTTATATTGATGGGAAGCCCAGCACTGTCAAGAGTTTATATCCATGTTTATATCCAATAAAAAGAAAAAGACAACATGGATGGAACTAGGACTCATATTAGCAGAAATAAGCCAAAAAGAAAAAGAGAAATATAGGATGGTCTCGCTTATATGATGGATATAGGGAAAAACAAACGAATAAGAAAAATTAGAAACAACCAATGGGACTGAACGAGGGAGTGAGCGAGGAGGAGGGGGAAGAAGGCAGAGGAGGTGAAGGGCACAAAAGAGCAGGATGGTTGACAGGTGTTAGGGAGGTGGGAAGACCCTGGGGTACACAATAATGTTAAATATATATAATGATGGCTGTTAGATATATAATGATGGTTATATATATAATATATATAATGATGGCTGTTTTTTTAAAATTTTGCACATATACACATATATATGCAAAATTAAAAAAAAACCAGCCATCACAAAAAAATTTTTTAAATTTAAAAAAAGAAAAAGACATAATTTTACTGACCAATAATGTAAGCTATAATTTCCACAGTTAACAATGTTAGGACCAAGGCTCCCATTACATAAGTTTTCCATAATTAATGTTCTTGTAAAGCATCTTCAAATATATTTCCCCCGTGAATGAAGGAACGCCTTAGTTAACCAAAGCATTTTGAGAAACCTCTTCTGGGCACCTCAAGAACACTGAGAATAAATTTGACTTGCACACCTGAAATAACAATGACTTTCAAATCTTTGCTTTCGGCTTCATGAAGAATGTCACTTTGGAGAGATTTCAGCATTTCCAGCGACAGCACATTCCTCTTCTTTGGATTGCTCAAGATGATGTTCCTGTGAAGAACACTTTATAATTACTGGGTCATATACCAGTGAAAACAAGTGAGGGCCCCTGCAGTTCCTTTCTTATATGGGAACTATATTTAAAGCAGCAGAAAAGAGAACTGTAGGTGCTCAGGGGCAACTGAGAGTGGCTGTCAACACTCTGAAGTTACAGCTAAGACAAACCAGAAGACTACCTGAAATGTGGCTAGGTTTTTCTTTTTCCTTTTATTAGTTTCCCTTTCTCTCCAGCTTTGCTGTCTGAAACATTACTGCCATATTCATAGAAGGGGCATGTAGCAGCATACCTACATCATTGTTGTCTGGGCCAGAGGCCATGAGGTTTGAGAGTCAGCATTGGGCCGGAAGTCTCTGTGGCTCCCTTCAACTTATTTTCCTTGTTTCTCAGAAAAGAATAAGGTCAAGAAAGGAGGCAAGATGTAAATTTGCCCCCCAAATCTCCTGCCACCTAGAAGAGACAGTGCAGTTTCAGCTGCCAACACATGAATATGATAGCGTTTTCCATATTTTATCCTGTAGCATCTGGTAATTCTACAGAAGAATCCTTGCTGGCTGAAGATGGGATATGACAGAGGTACAGAAACATTCAGCTAGAAGACTCTCCGGACACATCTAAAAAAAGATGGTTTACTATCTTAAGGGCTCCCATATTTTGACTAAAATAACCTGTATAGTTATGCCACTATCTGTACAAAGAAATGTCTTATTTTTGCTGCTGCAAAGAACAGGCAAAGCCAAACACTGGATTGTCATTATATATTTTATATGTTTCCCATCGGTCTCCACCTACATGTTTTGTCTTTCTCATTCTTTTTTGAATCTGATAGCCCTGCTGCTATGTGTCAAGTTGGATCCTCCATAAATAGCCTTCTGTGCCACCGCGTTCTGGAAAATAACTTTGATGACTGAGTTTATTTCAGTGCAATAAGAAGATCCATTTTCTCTGGAATACATTTCAATTTTGCTGCCATCATCAGGTGGCTGTGATGTTCATTGTTTTGTTTCTCATAAACATGTTCTCTCAAAAGTACAAAAATGACTTGTCAGTGACATGCTGATAGACTTGGAAACCTGTATTTTGGGGTGGGTGGTGAGAGAGCTGCTGATAAACCTTGCAATAGAGTAATAAGTGTGCTTGCTATAGCAGACCTAAAATGCTGCCATCCCTTTGGTGACATATGCTTAAAGTCTAAGGCCTTACGCAAAACTGTGAAAAGATGCCAGTCCCCAAATACCCTACTTCTGTGGCAGTGTGTTCGTCTGTGGCCCATTAATGCTTTGGCTAGCGCATTATAGGCCCTGTCAGAATGCTCTAAACTGTTGAGTTCACTTTTGAACCCAGTGTCACCAGGGCTCTGATCCTACCATTCCACTAAACTTTTCTCATGGAATAACTTTTAATTGCCAAAACCAAATCCAGTCAAAGGTTATTTTGATCACACTCTCCTAGAAAAACATTCCTCCGCTCTTGGTTATCTATGTGCTTGTTTCTTTAGTTGTCTATGTGCTTGTTTCTAGCCGACCTTTTTGACTTCTTCCATGGGCATCTATCCATCTGCTAACCCTTAAATGCTGATCATCCTCCTATGCCCTCTTCCTGTTCTTCTATCTTTCCCAGGTATTTGCACCCAAGCTGTGGCACTAGCTTCTACTTTGATGTTCATGACTTCCAACCTTTGTTCTAGTTCACTCTCTTTCTGAACTCCAGTTCTGCACGTTCTTCCACAGGACTTCTCCACTGAGGGGTCCCATGGTATCTACCCTCACCCCACCCATGACCCAAACTGCCTTCTCCTCTTCCCTTTATTTTAGCTGCCCAGGTCAGAAGTAGAAAGCCTCCCAAGACTGCTATTTCTGTTTTACTCAACTGGCCATCAGATGTGACTGAATTACTATCTAAAAATTTCACCAGTATGAATTCTCCCAATGGGGAATCTTAGTTCCAAACACAATATCTTGCATCAGGAGTTTCCCCAACACCACTGCTCTTAAGAGGGAATCTCCCTAAGACTGAGGTCACCATCAGGGCATGTGGTAAAATGTAATTTTTCCATTTAGGGGCAAGAAATGGTTCCAGTTGATGCTCTAATGAGTTGTTTAATGATCACCTCACAGTAAAGCACCAGAGGATTGGTGAGTTGAGACTTTGTCATATTCACACACTGAGGAGACACTTGGCAAGTATCTGTTGACTGAATAGCCAAAACTAGCAATTCTGTTTTTCATAGGCAATTCCACTAGTTTTTGTAGATTTTCATCTTATGTAGTTTTTGTGGCTATTGCCTTTAAACCTAAGGGGTGAATACACTGAGATGGCACTTTAAACATAAGGGGTGAATACACTGAGATGGAGAGGAAATGACTTTGAAGGCAGATAGCCCTTGTCCTGGGCCCTGGTATCCCTACCTGCTGGCTGTGTGGCCTGTATAGTAGGCTGTCATCTCTCTGAATTGTTTCCTCTCTAAAGAGGGGATATTATTATCTAGAGGGGATATTATTATCTACCATGCAGGGCTGTTGCAAGAAATTAAGGATAATAAATATGCAGTGATTACCACATTACCCGCTTCACAGATGGCCCACAGTACGCGACAGTATATCTGAAACTTTTGAAAAACCCAGTCACTGCAAGGCTCACCTACCTATTGCCTAATATATCACTACTTTAATGTCAGTGGGGGTAGAAGGCTAACTTTCAACTAAATGATTTCTAGATTTATGCTAGATTGGTTTTTTTTTTTTTTGTTGTTGTTTGTTTTTTTGAGACTAGGTCCCACTTTGCTGCCCGGGGAACTGCAGGCTCATATTATCCAGGATACCACAGACTCAAGTAATCCCCAGCCTCTGCCTCCCAGGTAGCTAGGATCACAGGCATGCACCACCATGCCCAGCTATTTTTTAAGACTAGGTCTCGCTCTATTGCCCCAGGCGGGTCTCAAAACCCTGGATGGGTCTCAAACCCACGGACTCAAGCGATTCCTAGCCTCGGCCTTGCTCCTAAAGGCTGAGCTTAAAGGCACGCACCACTGTGGCTAGCCTGATGATTGTTCTTATGATATCCCTTTCTGATTCATATTTGACTCTATAAAACTCAGTCAGGTCTTTTGTCATCTGGATGCTATGTCAGAAGTCAGGTTTCTGACCACATGTAACCGATTTTGTAGGAGAATTGCCCTTGAAATGAGACAAAAAGGACCCCTGTGCTTTAGAGAGCCTTGTTCTGGGCTTTTCTAGCTGTGTCCCTCCAAGTGAGTTGTTGTTCACTGGAGTAACAGCATATGCCCACCCAGAAATCACCACCCTCTTCCATATTCCACTGCAGTTACCAGAGACCATGGACTTCTCTGGTTTTGCATCCCCAGCCCACTGGATGGCCAAAAGCAGAAGAGGAGGAATATAGAGAATGTGGGCATGTGGGATGAGGTGTTTACAGACCCGTGAGCCATGCCCTTGGGAAAGCAGTAGGAAGGAGAAGTAGAGTCATGGGCGAGATGAGCAGGGTATGGAAAGAGAAGAAAAAAGCTGCAAGCCAGAGGTTGGAGCACAGCTCTGGGGGAAAATTTTTTTTTTTTTTTTTTGAGACTAGGTCTTGCTATGTTGCCTGGGGTACCGTGGACTCATGCGATCCCCAGCTTCAGCCTCCCAGCTAGCTGGGATTACAGGCGCCAGCCACGGTGCCCAACTGTTTTTTTGAGATCAGGTTTCACTATGTTGCCTGGGATAGTCTCGAACCCGCGAACTCAAGCCATCTCAAGCCTCTTGCCTCCCAGCGCTTGGACAACAGGTGCATGTCATCATACCTGGCTCACTGGGGGAAATCTTAGAAGCATCAAGATTATAAATTTAAATATCGCCTTTCAGGATTTATGAATTATTCTTGTCACAGTAGAATAGATATTTAGTTAACTTTAAAATACTTACACTGCTATATAGTCTACCTTTGCATCCTGGACCCAGTCAGGCAAAGTGTCAGTGTGAGACTAGAAAGTGGCTAGGGGCGCTTCAACCTCTTTACTCTTTCACTGTCAAGTCACATTTGGGGCACAGGTATGGTTTTTAAGGGTTTTAAGCTAGTTGAGTCAAAGGGCAGAGCTCAGTACCCTGAGTCTTTCTTCCTATTTAATGATCCACCTCCCCACCCCCAAGCCAGCACTTCTGGGTGATGGCCAAGGAGCAGCTCAGTAAGCCAAAGCTCCCCTTGCTGCCAGGTCAAGTTAGTGAGAGTCAAAAACACTCTGTTAAAAGGCGTTGTAAAGGCCACAGCAGCCCTGGAACCACTGTCAAGAGGCTCACATCGATCCCAGGAGTCCAAAGATAATTGGGTCGGTTGTCCTAAGGATTTAGGAAGTGTAGGGAGAGTGGGGTGCTATCTGAGGCAGTCCCACTTAAAGTCCTGGTGTATGTCCTGTCTCCAATGCTACTGTGTCAGGCAAGACACATTAAGCACCGTGTGCCCGTATTTCTCCAAGCTGGGCAGATTGGCAGAGGCCAAAACAATGGGGATCCAGGCTGCAACTGAGCTGAATACTAGTACTAGCAGAGCCCCCCCTTCAGACTTCGCGAGAGGGTGACAGAGCAGAGTGGCCCGACCTCCTCGACCCACTCTCTCCCCGGGTACCTGCCGTCTACCCCCATCTGGGAACAGCCCCGCTCCGGAAAGGCCAGGGCACCCGGCGGGTCCCGCGGCTGACCTGATGCCGTCCCGCTGCCGCACGGTGGTGGGTCGCGACACAGGCTCCGGCTGCCCGGCCCCCGCCAGCCCCCGGCTGCAGAAGCCGGCGGTGAGCGGAGCCCACGGGCCGCGCCGGAGCCAGCCGGGCCCTTTGACCCCGATGGGCCGCAAGCCCGCGACGGCTGCCATGGCTGGCAAAAATGCTTGGGAGGGGGTCAACACCGCCGTGCCCGATTCCCCGAGGCTGCGGGCTCGGGGAGCTCCGAGGGGCGCTGCTGCGAGCCGGGCCGCCGAGCTTCAAGCACTCCAAGGCACCGACAGCTCAGGCCCAGGCCTAGCTAGAACTCCAAACCAGTCCGAT